>OVAN01004783.1:0-24982 GCA_900406275.1 Anastatica hierochuntica
TCTCTTGTTTTGGTACCTTCAAAACAAAAGAGAACTCAAAAGAAAATTAGTGACAAAAATGAAAACCGATTTAGTCTCAATAAGAATTCTAAAACTTAATGGCTAGAAATGTTGCTCCCCGGCAACGACGCAAAATCTTGATGAGAGGATTTTAGTCTCTACTGAGATTAAACCCGAGCTAAACCGCAAGAGAACGGAGTATCTCTTGTAGCATAGATGAGGGATCGATCGACAAGGAGAAAGCTCTAACGTACTAAGCTATATAGATTCTATAGTTAAGCTAAACCTAATCAAAGTAATGGTTTTGAAAGTTCGATAAGCAAAACAAGAAAAGAAACCAAAAACAAGAACCAAAAAAGCAAGTAAAACAGACAAAATTTGAGATATATATAAGAGGAAATGCAATTCATGAGCTAAGAAATCGATTAGGCGATCTAAAACCAATTAAGATACAAGGGTTAGGCGATAAACACATCATTCAAAGACAAGGCAAGAGTCAACTAGTCCATTCCCATGATCCTAGTCCATTCCCATGATCCTAGTCCATTCATTAATCACTAATCATACAAATCTCCCGATGATAATTAAGCAACTAATGATCATTAATAACAAGCCATAGAGTCTACAATTCACCTTAATCATCTATTCCTATAGGCTAAGAATGAAAAGCATGTTTAGAGTTCTCTTAGGCATTTTCTCGAACACCTTCTGGGCACAAAATCCTAAAGGTCTATATTTAGGTTTGTCAAGCCTAATCTAGCATTAAGTACTCTCTAAGCAT
Source organism: Anastatica hierochuntica (assembly GCA_900406275.1). NCBI lineage: Eukaryota > Viridiplantae > Streptophyta > Magnoliopsida > Brassicales > Brassicaceae > Anastatica > Anastatica hierochuntica. Next base: position 782 of record OVAN01004783.1, read on the forward strand.
ATGAATCTATATGAATCTAACCCTTAGCAATCTTAATCACACCTAGATCTAACCTAATCTACCTAACACATGAATCAAAAAGACGACTACTCACTAATCATGGACCTAATCAATGAATGAACATCAAATAAATCCATAATCATGATAAGTAAACAAGAAAAGATAGAAAAGATTAAAACTTTAATTAAAACAAAAAGATTCACAAAGGTTTTGTTGGATCCAAAACAAAGAAAAAAGGAAGAGAAAACTTAGGTTTTGACAAGTTTAGAAGAGTATATATACAAATAGGAGTCGGGTCAGGTCGACCCGGGACAAACTGGGTCGGATCTAAGCGAATTTGGTGTTTTTAGAGGTTCCTGGCGGTCCATGGGCTCTGGCTGGCGGTCTGCACCACTCAAAACTGGCCGTCAGCCTCCTCCCAGCAGTTCCTGGCAGTATGGACCTCTTTGGCTGGCGGTCTGCACCACCCAGAACTGGCCGCCAACCTCCTTCCAACAGCACCTGTCTTCGGTGTTTTAACCATAACTCTTGAACCCTAGCTCAGAATGAGCTGAAACCACCGCCAATATGAAACTAACTCAATTTTCTATCTTCTATCAAAATTAGAGCTCAATCCAATCAAGGTAAGACTTCCATCTGATCACATATTTAAGACACTTTGGCCGGTTCTCCATCTAACATCTACCAATTTGCATCCAAGAACATTTTTTCATGATTCTTTAAGCTCCATGCCTTTTGCATCATTAAATCCATCCATTGAGCTCCAATGTACCTAAAAATTCTAAAGAAATACAATGCAAGACACCAAATATAACTTAAGACTCTACGATGATCAATTTAAACTAAATGAGACTAAAATTAATACTAAAGCTTCTAAATGAGCTAAAAGAGATTGAAAACCATGCAAAACTAATACTAAAAATGATACAAAATACACATATATCAATTTCCCCGGACTAGAATTTTATTGGTTTCTCCGTTCCCGAATTTTATATGTCAAATCTAACAACCATTGTTAGTTTTATGATATTCTCTGATGGTTATCATGATATGATGAATTTTTGATGCTTCAAACAAAATAAAAAATTTGTTATGGAAACAACATACGTCACGAAAGCCACCATGAAATTATAAACCAAAGATGAAGGGAGTATTGATTAGAAACTTAAACGATGAAGAAACGGTGATGTTATGACTTTACTGTTTTTAGTGCAAAAGAAAACCATTGTCATGAACAATTAGAAAGGAGCATGTTATCTCCTGTATTGAGAGTATGAAGGACGGATTACGATGTAACAAATGAGATCACTTTAATGATCTATCTAAAAAGAAAGGCATTTATTCCCTATGGATCAAAACTAAAAAATATATCATTCAAGACCGAGATTGAAGACGAAAGATGTTAGCGAGTCAAACTTTCTCAAGTTAGAAAGCATCATGTCATTACTCCTTCAAGTTTATGTAATCTTTAACATTAATTAGAAACCAATAAAGTGTAAGTATTAAAAAAAAAAGTAATGTATGATGTGATTTGAAGGAAGAAGTAGAAAGTATAAACCAAAAAAAAATTGCATGATCAATAGATCACATAACTTTTAAATAATCAAAAGTACATGCTAATATTAGTTTTTTTTACTACACCGATTCACCATGTTTTAACGCGATTGTTTATTCGAATTCAAATATTTATATTGCATCTAGCCATCAATCTTGCCCTAGCCAAACTTTTGATATTAACTTCTAGTTTAATCAAAGATTCCCGAACACTAAAAAAAACCTTTCTATTGAATTGTTCTAGGGTTCTACGATCTAGGGTTCGGCCTTCTCACGGCTGTCGGAGTCAAATCCGTCTGCCGTTTTTTCCCTCTTACGGTGTAATTCTTTAGGTTTGCTCCTTCTTCTACCTTGTTCCAGTTCCCCCGATATGTTTTTGGCCTTGCAACAGGTATCGTTTCGATTCCATCGGCTCGAGCTTGGCTGATTTCACACGGTGTTTCAGTGTGGAGTCAAAACGAGGGTGTCGGCTGAGGAGTTGGAAGAAGAAGGTCGGCTTTTGTGAAAGATCATGCCACATAGCTTCGGATCGGGAGACTTTTGGAGTTGGTTGGCGAGGTGATGGTGTTCCCCTCTTTGAGTAGGGAACCGGTTTTCTTCTCTAAGCGTCTCTATGTCCTCTCCCTGTCTAGCCCTTTCTTCTAGTTGTGAGGTTAGATCTTTCCGGTTTTTCTTGTCTTTTGTCGGAGGTCTAAGTTTGATTTGGCGGTCTGAGGGTGATTTAAGTTGAGCAGTGGGTTAGAGATGGTCAATCCTGGGTGGTTTGGTGTGAGGGTCTGGGTTGGTGTGTTCTTTAACCTTCAAGTCTTCGGTTTCAGCCGCTGGGTCTTTTCGTGGTTGTCTCCGGTAGGTTTTATGCTTGTCTTTGGGTTGTTCTTTGCAGGACTTGGGTGGGTGTAGCCTCGGGTACGTGGAGTGTGTGTAGGCCCTTAAATGATTTTACTATTGTTCTCTTCCGGTTGTCATATTAAGGGCATGGAGCTTCGGCTCTGTGCTTTTGGCCATTGAGTAGTCGAACGTCAAATCATCAGCTTCTTCGTCTGCTCGAGTTGGAGTTTAACCGTGTTCTTGTGGCTTATGCTGTTTGGAGCATTTTAGTGAGTCACGGTGTGCTCGTGGTTCCGTTGGGAACAATATAAGGCGCCGATACCTCAACTCAAATAAGTTTGGTCGGGTTTTCATCGTTCTCATTTCTACTTCCGTTCTCGTATTGCTTCACTCGTTTAAGTTCTTTACTCTATGGTTCAGATAGTTTCAAAGTCATCCTTTTAGCCTCTTGTTTTGTTGTGTTTAGTGTTAGGGAGATGTTTAATCCTTTGTATGGCTCTGGGAGGTAGTGTAAACTTCGTCGGCATTTGGCTGCGGAAAGGTTATCACCTTTGCCGCCTTTGATCTTTGTATTTGATCTTTGTATCTGTTTTATAATATAAATAAAAACTTCAGATGAAAAAAAAAGAATTGAAACCTTTAATATGGCTAACCTAATCGAAGATTGACTTGAATTTGATGAATGAGCATATATATGGTGAGATGTTTCACAAAAAAAGATATGGTTAAAAAAAATAAAAGCAGTTAATGTTTGATGTGTGTAATAGATAAAGACTTGGATTCAAAATTTAATGGATGTGTTCCTATTTGAGTAAATGGGTAAAAGAGACAGATCTATATGACCCCAAAAATTAAAGCAAAAGGGAACACAGTGCATTGTTCACTTAGAGAAAACGAGGAGTTTCCACTCAACTATCCTGTCATGTTACTATCCCATGTCGCCATCCAAAAAAAATAAAAAAACGTTGTCGTTTTCGTCTCGCTATCTACACAAAACAATTGTAACCCCATCTAATCGTGTATGTTTCTTAAATTAAATAAGTAATCTCTTCAGTTTCATGCAAAAACTGGAAAATATATACATGTATTGTCAACTTAATGACAGATTCAAACAATGCATTCATTGATAAGAATCTATCCACGATAGTTACTTTTTGATTAGACCCAAAGAAAGCTAGTTTCTGTGATACCTACCCTTTATCAGCTAAGCTTGCTCTCCTAAGTACTAAACACATGTAGACAAACGTGCATCTACAGTTGTCTATTTTCTATTCCAAAATAGTTCATTAATTAATGTTTACGTTCCAAATTTTGTAACCCATAGATTTTGATACTAAAACGAAAAAAAACTATGGTGATGGACGTTATTGAAAACCAACTTTTGTAGCGACAATAGAATTCTGAATACAAAAAAAAAAAAAAAGAACGTACAATTTTAACGTCAAAATTCTTAACAATTAACGAATGCATGCTTAGCAAAGAACCAAGTAACTAAGAAATCCACTCAATTCAACTTTACATATAAATGGTCGTCGTGTTTAAGACTATACCAATCTTACTTGGATGCCTGTGTGAGTATATAGTTATGGATGGGAAAGTAAACATTTATATAAAAAAAATTGCCAAAGTATTTGATATCGACCCTCGTATCAAAAAAAAAAAATTGATATGGACTCTCACTCACTACAATTCCACGTTAGTCATTTAGATGTTCTTATTGGCAAAGTCATCATACTTTAACGAATCTCTATTAGTTTATGTTTTGGTCTAAAACTTTTCAATTTTTTAAAAAATTAAGTTATAGTTTGAGGAAGTAAAAGAAAAAGAAAAAGGAAAAGTGAGCCGTGTGCGAGCCGTGTCAATGTAAATGGAGAGGTTAGAAGAAGGACACGAGTGTAAAGAGGGAACAAAGAGAGAAAATGAATTAAAAGGTTAGGGAGAGACTCAAGAAAACGTTAAAGAAGAGACAAAAGAGAGAGCAGAGAGACCCACAAAAGAAAAAAACAAGACACACACGAATATAGAGAGGGAGAGATGGAGCATTAGACACGACCCCTCCTTTCTCGTCCGCACGCAATTTGGGGTTGTGGTGGTGGGCTCTCTTCTCCTTTAAGCACTTGCTCTCTCCTCTCAGTTTTGGTCGGATTCGATTCATCAATCTCGCTTTCTCTTATCCAACTTTTTTTCTTGTCTCTCTATTTCCAATTCTAGAGAAACAAAACTAGATTGTGTTGATATATCATCGAATATATTTACGTCATCCAAAAATAATACTCCATAATCCGTATGTGTTTTTTTTTTGAAATGTAATATTGATTAAACTACTTGATTGTTATTTACAACTAGGGGAATATCCGCGCTACGCGCAGATTGTGGTCGTGATTTTTGAGACATTTCAATATTAAATGTTTTTTTGGAACTTCTCAGTATTAAGACGTAATTTGTTTTGATTGTTTATTTGGTGCTGTGTTTCCTATTTTGTTTGTTTTCAGAGTGTATAATATTTAAAAGTTAACTAATTTGAATATACATCTTTGTTAATTATTTTTTTTGAAAGAGTTTTAGAAATTTTCTTTTTTCTCTTTTCGTATAAATTATCTTTTTTTTCCTAATTCTTTTGTTTTTAATTATATTTACATTTATTATTTAAACTCTTTGCGCATTGAGATTTCTCGTAATGAAGTTCAAATTGTTTAATTGAGTAGATAATAGTATATTTGTTAGTATGACTTTGCGAAGTTGATTTATTAAACTTAAAAGGAGTTTAGTTCTTTTTGAGATTTTGAAGTTCTTCATGCTAAATATCCAACCATATATAGAATTTAGTTTTAGTGACATGTATATTAAGATATTGCGTAGCTAATCTGGCACCAACTATATTCTAAAATAACTTATTATCCCCAAACTGTTTATTTCCTTGATTTGCTCTTGCCAAATCGGCCTCAAGAGTTTGTTTTTCGTAACGATTAGTGTTGCCACAATAAAAATCAAAAGATATTTAAATGATACAACAATAGATTGCACATTGAAATTTGACAACTACAACCAAATTCCATGGTGTAAATTAAAGGTCTGAATTCTATATTTTTCTTATTTATTTTTCCCCTTCTCTCATGAAAACAAATCTCTCTACTCAAAATTTTCTTTCTATTTTTTCCTCCCCAATATCTAACAGCGCTACTCAAAATATGAATTTGTACATCTGCTGCTCTTTTCCCGAGAGACGGACGTTTTTAAGCATACATATTGATAGGAGGGCCGGCGTGACTCCATGAGAGACTACATCAAGAATGTTGAGTCAAACATTTTCTTGATTCTTTATTTTAGGGTTGGATACATTTTCGTTTTTGGTGTTGATATGGTTTTATGTTTCTTTTTCATAACTCGTTGTTACTCTTAAAAAAGTGGTACCAATTCAGATGAAGAAAAAAATGGACAAAATACATGAAGAGAATAATTTCGTCCATTATGAAAAAGAAGAAAATTTAAGCAGTTAGAAATGAAATCGAAGACTTTCTATGTGTATATATAACTGAATTTATATTGGGAAATATGAATGGATATTACAAAATCTTCCATTAATTAAGAATCAAGGAATTGAAGATCTTGGCTTTCTCTCTCTTCCCTTAAAATGTCTAGTTTACCCTCAACTCCACCCACACGCAATTCTCTTCTCTTTTTTTATTTATTTTTTATTTTCTCTCTCTTTGTTACAAATTCCCTTTTTATTTTTTTTTGGTTTTTCTAGTTATAATTTTTTTTTTATAATTTTGAAAGCGAAAAATGGCTATTTTTTCGTATATATCATAACTCGGATTTTTAAAATCGGCGATATATTTAGTGATGAGATTTATAATGATGTTATAATTTAATAACTCACAAAATAGTAGTTCTATTTTTATAGTAGTACTAATTTTTCGTATATAATCGATTTTGATATGCATTTTTCCATACGCAAAATATTAAATATTTTATTTTTGAATAAGCCTCCCCGTAACTTTTCGATTTATGTTACATTATGAACAAAAGTTCACATAATTTGTACATTTTTAACCAATATTTAACATAGTAAGTAAATTATCTATAGTAATTACAAATTTGTTATTCATTTTAAAGAGTACTACAATTTTCCCAATATTGTCANATTTTTACCACTCCCGGTAATGTTTTCCCCTCCGATTAAAAAAATAGTATGTCTATTAAAATAGACATTCTATTTTTTTGGGTGTCAATTAGTATGCAATTGTTTAGATTTTTTAGTATGGTTTATGATTTTTTATTGAATTTTTAATTTAATTTTAATTTTGATATATGCAGTTGCTAATTTTAATTTTATTTAATTTCATTTGAAATTTTAAAACCTTTATATTTCACCGAAGTAGAATTATTATTATTATAGTAATTCTATTTCTGGAAAAAATGTTCCTCTTGAAATATTTTGGTCAACTTACGAAATATATATGTTGGTTTTAAAAAATTCAAAATATGGTTGATGTTTAAAAAAATTAACTTTTTTGTGTATTTATATTTTTCATATACCATGTTAAAAATGTTACAAATGCAATTAAAAAATGGTTGGGATTTTAAGTTAAGAAGAAAGAGAAATTCAAAAAAAAAATAATCGCCAACTCACTCGCCATTAGGGAGAGAGTGGAGAACATGTGTGGCAAAAATTTCACAAAAACTTAAATAATGAAAAGGGGGATAAAATATTAAATAATGTCTAACTTTGTAATATTGGCTTCATTTTTTTTCTTCAAAATATTGGCTTAATTAGCCCATTTATATTTGTGTTTTAAATTTGAACCCTAATTTTAATTAGAATGTATTTTTATTATATTTAATTATTTATTTTAACAATTGACCATAATTTTCTTTAGAAGTAAGGATTGTTGTTTTCTAATATTATGATAAACTTTCACGAAATAACATTTTAAAAATTTAACGGAAACTATTGAGACCAATATTTGTTTAGTTTTTTTTTATTAACTGCGTGAATAAATAACTACAAACTCTTAAATTGGTATTTATATCTCTTAAAACTTGATTCCTAAACCAACCTATTTTTCAATCCAAATCATTAAGCCATTTAGAAAAAATCTATTGGAAAGTAGTGTTTCAAGAAATTAACTTTGAAGTCCCAAATTTTATACAGCTTTGAAAATTTAGGTTGACATAATGAAGATAGGTTCGGATTGGTTTTGTTTTCTGAGCGTAAAGGTGAAATTACACTATCTCAAAATACTAATGCATTGCAAAAAATAGATTTTGTAAGTTATATCAGAAAATAATTCATTTAGTATAACGCTAACAACTAAAGGACTATGATCTATTTTTATTGGTAGGATATGTAAAATCTGCTTCATGTACACTTAGGACCATGTAAATCCTCGGATCATGTGCTGTAAATGTCTGATATTAACTTAGGTGACCTTGCAAAAAGCATGTACATTTGTTGATCAAAAAGCTAAAAGAAGTAATTTTTCATGTCGTAAGTAAGTGTTTCCATCGTTGATCAAAAAGCTAAAAGAAGTCATTTTTGTGCGATCGTCTCGGATTCCGGAGCTAGCTACTCCCTTGTACTTGTCTACCGCAAATTCCTTGCCTTCGAGAGATCAACTCGCCTCTTTCTCCATGTGGTAACTGTCGTACTGTACGCCGCTTTTTCCAGTTTGTTTCTCATCAAAATCTCTCTTTACTCTTCTGGGTCACTGTCTTGTCACCTCTTTGCCTTCGATCACCGAAACCTTCTCATTCTCCGTCTCCAGCTCTGTTTCCCTTTCGTCGATAGTCTCAGTTTATACTCTCGATTGCCCACTTCTCTCGAGTTATTACTTCCTCAACACCCCAGTATCTACCGCATCAATCTCCTGCGATGGCACCAACGCGCTTCTCACATCCCTTTAGGCGGCAATTTCGTCCCTATTTTGAGCATTCTGGTTTTCTCGAGTCTCTATGCCTTCTATAGCTGGAGCGGAGTCTTGACACCATTTCTCCTTGGGTAACCTGACGTAGCGGTGAGTGAGCCTCGCATGGATCTTTCAAAGGCATCATATACCTAAAAATACAAATAAAGCTCAGTCTCAAAAAAGCAGGCTCTAATTTAAACACAGCAGCAGTGACATTTTTCAAAGCCAAGAAAACTGGAAAGGTCAACTAAATTGCATTGCTTCAAACGCTTTTACTCAGACGACTCTTCCACACAATGAACAGGAGAGACAAAGGCATAAAAAGAAAATGTATTGTAAAGATTAAATACGGATTTGGCCCCCATTCTCTTCAACGTTTCATAAACTCACCACAAAGCAATATAAAAAAAAATCCACAATTTTTTTTAATTGAGTAAGACTCACAACTTTTTTTTAGCCTCAAACAGAGTTCCTCAAATTCTTCAAAAATATAACATATGTTCATCCAAGTGCATTGTGGTGGGTTATTAGTGTGATCATTGTTCTCAAATCTTTTCCATGATTTCACTAGTCATTGAAATCTCAAGAAGACCATAGGTATGAGCGATATAGAAGAGAGAGTAGGGAAAACTACTAAAATACAAAAAGATTTACCAGATAAGATGAATCAAAGCTGAATCCATCAAACGACAACGCCTGGAGAAATGACCAAGCAAAGACGGAGAGGGCCGATGAACAACGAATGGAGACGCTTTCTTGGGTAATAGCTTGTGTTTTTATGGGGAAATAGGATGATGACCCGAGTCTTGCGTATTATGATACGTGTAGGGGCACTCATTTACCTGCGAATCTAGAACATACACATAGAAATTTCTTTAGAGCTAACCATTCTGGTGCTTACCAATTACCAAACACACATAATGGACTAAGCTTACTCATAGGAGTAGCTGAAGTTTTTTTAATTCCACGTATTACTTTTTAAAGCATGACAAAGGGGATATAAACCAAAAAATGTTTAAAGAGCATTATGTTCATATTTTTGGATAAGAAGTGCAGTACCTCTACTTGGTTCCATCCCTTTCGGTCAAGTTATAAGATGTTTAAGGACTCTGAATATCNGGAATATCTTTGTGGTTTGCTTTTAAATTAGACAAACATCTGCACGAGTTATAAAAATCAAACGTCATGCCATTACTCGGCTGTCTAATCACTAGTCAATAGATGATCCAAACATCCTTTGCATCTAATTCACAAAAAAAAACAGAGTAAACTCATGAACTGATTAACCTACGAAGATTGAAGATTCATAGAAGCCATCATATGGGAATCAAGACATTCCACATCTAGTTAAGCCAACTTCGGAAGTCCCTGTCTTAGCTCTTCGAGTTAATTGTTCCACTTCCATCGGTGTCCATACATTTAAACATCTCCTTAAACCCCATTATCCTTCCTCTGATAAGCATCCTGCTACCAGCTCACTCGTTTCAAACTGAACCCTTTTTGGTTTTCTAGCTGAGACCTACAGTTCATAAAACACCAACAAAGGAATTGAACCATTCATAAAAACTAATTGACCAGAGATAAAATTTTCCATTTGGGTTTAATTTTTCTTTTGGTTGGGGAGCAGGCGAAAGTTAAGAGAACCTCTGCAAATTCAAGCACTGTGAATTCTCTTGGTTACCAACGTGGTCCTTTTCATCAATGTTATAACTCCCTTCACCTAAAAAAGAGATCATAATTAAATTGTCAAAGGGATAACTTTTTCCACTTCTTGGAGAAATCAATCATGCAACAAAGTTTATTAAGAGAGTTTGATAGTACCAAAGCAGAAACATATTGAAATCTTCAAGTTTGTTTCCCATCACCATACTTGAAGTCAGCGCCTCCCAATTTGATCTCCAACCATCGTTGATGCTAAGTTTCGCCGTCCCTAGCCTCCGGGAACTCGAAACGACGACGATTTATGATGCTGCTGTAAATCGGAATGCATTGATGTAGATAACTGGCATTGATTATACGCTAAGCAATCCAGCTCAGATACACCACTGTGTCGATCGGAAACAGATCGCACTTGAACCAGAATACGATCTGACCCGTTTAAGAGGGAATGATATTATGATGGAGAGCACCAACGAAGAAGGGAGGAACGTATTTAAAAGCATCCAGATAATATGGAGAAGATGAACAATCGTAACGAACGAAACTGGAGAGGCGAAACCAAAGAAGATGATCATAACGTGTGGAGATGAAGTGTTCTTTACATCTATGTTTTGGAGTGGTTTTTGTATGTGGGCTAGAGTTGAAGTTGGCCCATAAATAATTGAAGCATCTCATTTTTTTGTGAAGCATCTCTTGCGACAATTTTTATGTTGCGTTTAGGGTAGATTTAAATGCTGACGTGTCAATCTATCTGAGCTTTTCAAAAAGCTGGGATGTACATCTCCAAATACCACAATTAGTCTCTTTTAATTAGTTAGATAGAGAAAAAAAAAGATAATGCAATAACTAATAAGTAAAGCAAACAAAGAACAAGAGCATAACAAGATAATGCAATAACTAACAATCCTCAAGCGTCCTCGGGAGACAAGATTTTGTACTTTGAAACGTTGTCGGAAGATCAAGGTTCATACTCTTAGGTGTCGTCGGATTATTTTGCCTCTTACGTGGAGCTCGATATTTTGGTTTAGAATCGGATTTACTTAGCATTTTAAACCTGAAACCGGTTCTTTCTAAATGATAATTTTATTCTTTTTTTGAGTTTTCGAAAATTTTGTACCAAATTTTCATTTTATTAGTGAATATTCACATTTTCTCAAAAAAAGAAAGAAAAAACATAAACATAACGTGTAACTGAGATTCAGGTCCTATCACGGAGCCATAACTTCATGAGAGTGTGCAAGCCATGTGACTGTGCGCAAGCAAGAGACTGTAGTCGGTTGTGGATTATGCGGTCAATCGTCTTAGAGAATTGTTCCTCCGAGCTCTATATCAGAGTATGACAGTAATGGTTTTGCTTTTTCCATATCTTTTCAATGGAAACTGTGAAGGCGAGGCGCAAGAGGATGGTTGTTGCATCATTGGACACATTGGATAGGTGGTAGAGGTTATCTTGCCAATCCTCTTAACATATGCTGGCTCACTTTCGACCACACTGTGAAATCATACGAGCATGCAAAAACCAAATGGTCTTGTATCTCATTTGCGATGTATAAGACACAAGAATGGGTTTGACCCCATGCTCGCATAGAATCACTTGTGGACATACGGTTGCGCATGGCACAACCAAGCTATGAAACTACACCTAGGTATACTTTAAGGAAACCATATGGTGGAGACCCATGATACCTTTGCTCTCTGTTGCCGGATCTGTTGTCAAGTGGAAGAGATGAAAAAGATGGTTTGAATAGGTATGCACCATGAGACCAGAGGAAAACGTCTTCCCTAGCATTAAAACATGGTACATTAACAACATTAAGCCAATCAGTTCATTTTAAGGGTCTTCTTTATACTTAGCTATTTTTGAGTATTATATGATTCTTTGAAGTTTTCAGTTATAGTCTTAAGAGTATAGAGTCACTAAACAACAATTCGACCTTTATTTAAATATTGGATTCAAAAACGATTTTAGTTTTCTTATAAGCTATACAAGTCATATTTTACATCGTTCCTATATTACCCGAACTAATAATCACCACACATTTCTAGGCCCGTAGTCTCGCCGAATCAAGCCATATCCTTCTCGCGATTCCCTTCATTACCTAAAGCCAAAGAGACGTAAGTAACTTGACAATTACTTAGTGAAGGCAATCATTCCGTCCACTTTCTTAATGCCTTAATGATTAAACACGAATCTTGCAATCTGATTTATTAAGCCTTATCCATTTACTTAACCAGAACCATCATCATGTTCTAAGGCTTAACGTTACTGGTTTGGCCGAGCCTTGATTAATTCAATCTGATCCCTAAGTCACTCACCTTACACCGTTTACCCTTCCGATCAAACTGTAATACAAGCCAGTTTAATCAATTTAATGAATAAGCAGCCAAATGATGCATAAATTATGAGTAATAAATCCATAAGTCAAGCAATCAATCAAAAAGACGCTATGCAAGACTATAATTTACTGAATGATTGACATTTATGAGATCTGAGCACTAAGCCAGGATCACCCATTCATCTTGGCCTGTCAGCTCGCTATAAACGTCATCAATGTGTGTTTGCCTGGTTTCCTTCCTTGACTAGATCTTCTGACCAAGTCTCCCTTGTGATTCTCTCTTCGAATTGCTTAGTATAATTTTTTGGTGTTTTCTCTCTGGTGCATAGTGATGGGGAAAATAATGTATGAGGCATCATATTTTTCACTCATCGAGACGCTCCCTTTCAACGTCCTTTCAAAAACTTCTCCTTCTTATCCAACTGGTACGAATTGCCTTTAAGGTATACCTACCCAACTGCTTGGCACGCTTGATGCATGTGCCGCAACCAACTGGACCACTCAACTAGTCAGCTAGCTCACCCAAGGTCATCCAGCTATTGACTAGTTTCCCAAGCTAACCCAACTGTTGAACATTCCTTCCAGCTCAACTGAGCTACTTAGTAGCTTTGGATAGTTAGCCCAACTCAACCACTCAGTTTGTTCAACTCATTTCCACTCTTATTGAGCTGGAGTTTTCAGCCTTAAGTTGGTTCTAACACTTTTTCTCACATATTGGCATATATTTTCGAGTTCTTAGCCATTGCTCGATCTTGGCTTTGTTATCCGATCATTATGAGATCCTGACTAAGTTCCACTTTTGAATTCCATTGTCCTGATAAAATCTGGTTCAGTTTGGACTAGATGATCTTTGATTTGATTTTGATCCCTCACTTTGATCTTGATCTAGCCAAGTAACTCATGGTCCATCCATGATCGAGTGGGTAAGACTAGTTCATGGTTTATCCAAGGCGAAGTCTGAGGTACATCATGTCCAACTATGCCCAAAACCTTGTAATAGCTATTAAGCCTCTTCGGATCAGCCACAAGTAGAATTTTCCTAGGTTTGAGGAATCACTTAACCATTCATGGTCCAATTTTGAAACACTTCACCGAATTTTTCCTTATCCTTTATACCACTTATACATGTTTCTCGACCAAGACATGTACAAATAGATTTATTGCGAATCGTGGATGTTATAGATCTCATCCTCGAGTTCACCATGTAAAAAAGTTTTCATGAGACAGAATTATTCAATCTCTTTATCTAGAATTGTTATTAAACCAAGAATAACTAGAGCAAAAGAATCTTCACCACTGGAATGAATATACCTTCAAAATCTATGTCGTTCTTCTGGTTGAATTACTTCACAACTAATCGTGCTTTATATCTAGGCTTTGAGATACTCTCCTCATACTTTACCCGGTATACCCTTGGAAAATTCATCAACTCATAAGTTTGATTGTCATGCAAAGATTTTATTTAATCTTGCATAGCTTCCTCCCAGTCATCTTTGTGGATGACTTCTATCGACTCTTCATAGCTTTGAGGCTCCCCTTCATCTGTAGGATTTACATATTCATCTCGAGAGTATGTTACATATGGTCTTGCCTCTCTTTCGAACCTTCTTGGTTCAACTCTTGGACGATTGTTTGATTCTGCTTGTGGCTCTAGTTGATCTTCTTCGTCGTTCTCGTCACCATTGTGATATATCATAGGAGCACTTTATTCGAGGTCAACACCACCGTCTCCAACAACTTCTTCTGAATCATCAGATTGGTGAGCATTTTCGCCTCTTTTAACCCTTAGTTTTGGCTTCTCCGATTGTTGAATGTCTTCAACTTTTTGTCCTCAAAGAATACAACATCTCTGCCTCTAACAATTCTCCTATTAATCGGATCCCAAAGTCAATAATCAAACTATCCCTTGGTGAACCAAGATAAATGTATTATTTAGTATTATTTTCTAGCTTAGCTTGTCCATACGTAGGAATATGAATGAACACCCTACACCCAAGTACCTTCAAATGGTTGTAAGAGACCTTTTTGCTCGACCGAACTTCTTTTGAAACATCACCTTCTAATGGAATTAATGGTGTAAGATTTATGATGTCCACTGTAGTCTTTATAGCTTCTCCCTAGAATGATGGGTCAATTTGCGTGAGAAAGCATACATCGAACGTTTTCTTTGATGATTTGATTCATTCTCTCATAAAATATGTTCAGTTGTGGCGTTTTAGGTGTATTTTTCCATTCTGATTCCATAAGTTTTTCAAAATTCCTCAAAGGGGCCTCGATACTCACCACCATTATTCGGTCAAACAAGCTTGAGTTTTTGTCCAACACTTCATTCTACTTGGGGTGCAAACTCCTTAAAAGCATCAAGAACGTGATCTTTATATATTAACATATGTACCCATAAAGGTGACGTACAATGCACCACTAATGGATTTTTCAGTCAAAGAGCATATGTCTGTATGCAAGAGGTCAAGGATACACTTTTGTATCGTAGGTGTAGAAGATCTCTGGAAAGCAATTCTATATTGTTTTCAAGCTAAGCAATATGAGCATGGTTCAAGGAACATACCTTTCATATCAAGGGAAGTTCATTTCAATCGAGTATATATAGCGCGTTCTCGCTCATATGTCTGAGTCGTTGATGTCGCACTTCCACATGCCTTTGCAACATTTACTTCCTCCTTGTAATGCTTAGCTTGTGTTATATACAATGATCTTTCTTTTTTCTCGAGTCATGGCCATACGTCCTTTTGTTAGCCTCCATTTACAATTGTCAAAGTGGTTATCTAGACCATCATCATCAAGCTTTACGGTTGATATGAGATTGAGTCACATGTCGAGAACATGCCTCACATCCTTGAGAACTAACATACATTCGTGCTTTATGTAAGGATAACATCCCCGTTTTCAACTATCTTGTTTCTTCCTTGGTTACATATTTGGATGTTACTAAAGTTGCCACTTTGATAGGTTGCAAATAAACTTCCATGAGGGATGACATAAAAATAAGCACCCAAATAATCAATCCTTGATCTATCATCAGAGCAAAGCCTACATTTTATGACGATATATACATCATTGTTATGATCTTCCACGATAGTGGTTGTCTTGTCTTCATTCTTCTTTGTAGGATTAAACGGGTATGGTTTGATGTTACCTGCTTATAGGTCTTTCTTGAAGAATCAACACTCCGAGTTTATGTGACCAACTTTACCACAATAATAGCAGGTAACTGTAAGATGAGACTTGGTCACCTTCGAGATTGCTCGACCTCAGTTTATATTGTGTCCAAACATTTCATCTCTACCCTGTCTATCAACGATGCTTTCCTCTGAATGAGAGCTTGAGCCTCGTTTCTTCCTCCAAGCTTCTTCATTTAGAAAACTATCACTAACAGTATCCATGGTAAGTTTTACCTCAAGTGTTGAATTGCTTAATGTGATAACAAGTGTGTCCCAACTCTCTGGTAAAGAACTAATGAGTAGAAGGGCTTGCATCTCGTCTTCGACCTTCATGTCGACCTTGCTTAATTGATTTAGGATCCTCTAGAAGTTGTTCAAGTGCTCCATCATACTTTGTCCATCTTTATACTTCAACGTCACCAATCGTCGAATTAGAAGGGCTTTGTTTCAAGGCATTTTCTTTTGAATCATATATTCGAGTTTCATCCATATTTCAAAAATATTTGTATAGTTACGGACATGTTCAAAAAGAAATCGATCAATATACATACGGATTACTGCAACCGTTTTTCGGTTTAGAATCTCTCATGTTTTGTCGTCCTTTCCTTCTAGCTTTATCCTTCACGATGATGGTTTCACGTAAATCCTAGCAATAAAGGTGATCTTCCATCATCGCTTCTAATAAGAGTAGTTGTCTATTGTGAGTTTGAACATGTCACCTTCAACGGTAACGGTAGCCTCCATCTTGAACCACATGAGATCTTAATGTTACGAATGAGTCTAGGTCTGATACCATTTGTTGGAAAAATTATCCAATAACTCTTTTGTGAAATTAGGATGAGACTCAAACAACTTAGAAATAAAAAAACTCTTTTTATCTATGATGAAAGGGATTTAGTATAAAGACTTCGTTATTGTATCACTCTCTTACATGTGTTTATCTCTTCTCTTCTAAAGACTTATGATTACAAATGATACCAAGTATCCTATTCATACTAGTGGAGAAATGAACACTACAAAATTCTATAGTTTTCTCATATTCTTATTTACGTAAAATGTCTAGCTTCTTTTTAACTCTATATTTTTTTCATAATTTTAGAACTCTCGTTTTTAGGCTTTTAAGTTTTGGGTTTGGGCTAACGGAGGAAACTCCAACACTTAAGCAGGATGTATATTTTTGGGATAATTCGTAGTCAATAATCTGAAATAAATGCAAGAGTCGTAGAAGATTGCGACAGAAAGCAACAAGACTGAGGGAGAGTTTGAGACCATATTAGTCATTACTCTCTATGTACACCGCATTTAACACCCCACTCGTGTGTCCTGTCTTTCAATTGCTTTGTCTCGATTCAGTGTTTAACGACAAAACCTTTGTTCCTAATTTCACGCTCTTTGTTTGCATCCGAAAATATGAAACCCACAAAAAAAATGCAATCGCATTCATTGTAGACCAAACGTATTGCCCAAAAACACGCAAAATTCAATGATTTTTCCAAACCTCGAAGGTTCATTTTATTAATACATTTAGTTACACGGGCTACAAGTTAAGAGATCTATATTCGTTTCACTGCATCTTCTTGATTGTGCGATTAGTCTTGACCATGGTCATCTTTCTCAAAAACACGAGGAACGAAAGTCAGTAGATCTCACTTGGAAAATGAATTCCAACAATGAGTTGAGTTCATCCGCAGAGTGAGAGGGGACTTAGCCATCTAAAATACCGCATAAATATAAGGTGAAATGCAACTCACAACTAGGGATGTTTTGGTTAAAAGACCACGGATGGCGCGATCTTAACTGTATTTTATTTTGTAAAATCAGGATTCGACCCTGTTTATGTCCAAGTAAACCCACTCTTTCTTTTTGTTCTCCGGGTAAGACACATGATAAGTGTCCCGGAGAACAAAATCAGGACCATACTAATCATTGTATGGTCAAAATGAGCAGGGAGCCGTTCCTACCTAAATGCTGAAATCAAGGCCAAATCAGGGTCCGACTGGGTCAGGTTGGCCCATTCCAACAGCCAAGAGATGGGATAAAACCTAACTCTTAATCAGGAAACAGTAAGATTTTGAAAGCATTGTATTGTCATTTATCAATGCGCAAGAAAGGCTACTAATCACTATCTACAAACTGTTTATGGTAGCATCTCTCCTTAGTGATACACTGATACACATAACCTACAAATATACGATATTAACCTGTTCTCGAAGAAACTTAGCAGATTTCATTAATGTTCGGAGTCTTACCCAGACTTTTCTTGCTCGAGTTTTGCAACTACAGCCTTCTTGTCGTCTTCCGAAAGAGTCATGAACATGAAAACAGATTTATCCCCGATATCATCCTTCAACAAACAAACCAGGTTGAAGATTATTAATATTATAATATTTTGATACTTGAATAAATACCAATACCACTTTCGAAGCTCGCACATTAATACTAATCTTCAACAAGCTACAATTGTACCTTTATAGGCTGAGTGAATTTTCTTCCTGCAAATACCACAAAGAGCGCCATCCATGTTCCTAGCAACACCAGTTTCCCCTCATCATTCATCAGACCACTCTGCAAAATCATTATTTATGTCAATGATGTGATACTAAGGTAGCTAAAACAAGATATCTTAATCGAACAAGCTACATTACCAAATGCCCGAGAAGGAGTGAAGGAATGATGAATGTAAGAAGGCCAGCTTCTAGCTTTCCGTAACAGAGTCCTGCCGACAAAAAAAAAAAAGCAAATCAAGTACATCACTATGGTACAAAAAAATGAAGCTTCAATACACCATCACTTAAAAGCAGTTTATGTTCCAATCCAGATCTAAGGTTTTTAACCTTCTTTGAAAACGAGCCCCGTGAGCGCAGCGAAAAGAGGACCAACAAACCAAACAGCAGTTGGGTTGTCGACGACATAATGAACCAAGTTATCACTAGCTGGTCTAGCAAGGGCAACGTAAGTAGCTAAGGAACCAAGAACACCAAGTGCCCATAAAGCCTGGAGAGTCCTCTTAATCTCGGTTACATATATATGAATAAGAAACAAGGAGAGGCCCAAACCACCAGCACCAACAAGATAGAACAAATCATGGTTTTGTTTGATTGTTTCAGTTAACCAAGAGTCTCCTGGTAAGAAAGCAGCAGAAGAAGCGGCTACAAATGATGCAGCAGCAGTGACCAATCCTGATCTGTAAAGAATCACCTGCAAACGCCCAATCAAAATCTAATCATCCAAAATTTCACCAGCAACAAAGCCTTTACGCAGAATCAGAATACGGAGCAGAATCGAAGGATTTTAACTTGCATGTCACTAAAGTTGTTAAATTTGAGGAACCCAAGAGAAGGAAGAAGAGAATCACCTCTTTGACATCGGACTGGTCAATAGTCCAGGGACCGTAGACACCTTGATAAACAGTTCCATCGACGGATCCTTGAGAGCTATTATCACTCACAGCTCTGAGATTAACCTTCCCCTTTCTAATCCCAACTCTCGTCGGAGATTTGGTTGGATTAGCCGGCGGTGGTCTGATGAGTGCCGTCGATAATAAACGCGACGAGGCCATAGTGACGAATCAAAAACTGCAGAGATATCACTTGGTCAGTCGCAGTTTAATTCATCGGAGGAGGATTCAAAACGCTGTCGTTTCATAGTGACTTTGACGAAAATAATCTGTGGTTATGAAAGAAACTCAAAAGAATATCCTCTTGTTGAAACATCTCTTATAATCTGGATTCATATGATTTATCCACCAAAATGATTGTTTTTGTTTCTTTGTTAATGGAGCTCAGTATCAATTTCTGCTTACTATACTAGGTAGTGTTTGCAACGTATTAACACAATGTTTTTTTTTCCTTTAAAATCACAGCTTCTTTGAATCGTAATTGGCATGTGAATGAGCCTACTTTTGAAGGTTTCTCCAACAAATAAGTAGCAAGATTTCGATGCAAAAATGAGTTTCTTAAATCTAATGCTATTGTGATTTGCAACTCAATGGCGAAGAAGAAATCAAGAGATGATGATGTTCTACTAGAAACATCGTAATACCTCTGTGATGCAAAAGTTGTACATATGATTCGAGTAGCGTATCAAATCTTTTACGGTTTTACATAAACGCAAGGTTGAATACACGAGGCAAGCTAGCTGCCTTTGTTCCTTTGCATATGGTAAAGACAGTCACTGCAGAACCAATATGACAGTTGCGGTAAGACATGAGTTATGATTTCAAGAGAGATATCAATATCATTCTACAGGAAAATAATAAGCGGGCAGACCTCATTCGATCTGTATCTGTTGAGGAGCTTCTTCTTCATTCGAGACCATCCCATCTGCACCAGCTGTTTCTTCTGTAATACCCGAGGCTTCAACTGTTCGCATCACCCATTCTTTAAGAGGTTCATCGTTTAGATCAAGTCTTAGAAGTCCAGCAAACATACCACCCAGAAATGCAACTGGCTCCTAATAAACAACCACAATACAAGAGGATTAGGGTATAAAATGAGTTATCAAATTCAGAGCAGAGGAGGAAAACAAAATGTAACACTTATCTCCTCTGATAAGCTAACAAATCCCAAACAGAATGTAAAGGATATACATTGTGAAAATAAGAAAGCCTCCAAGATTGATCAAGAACACATTAGTAAGTATAAATTACTTATACCCTTTTGGGGAAAAAATCAATTTTTTTTGGTCATCAAATATATAAATTTCACTAATCTGCATCACCCAAGAGTACCTTGAGGGCTTCAGAGAGAATGGGTTCTTGAGGGAGATTGAAACAAGACGGTTTCGAAATTAGGGTTCTACGGGTCGGAACGAGTTGAGGACGAGACGAAAGTTGACAGCTTTTGATTCCGGGAGAGAACTAATCGATACAGAAATTGAGTGTGACCCACAAAACAAAGAGCAGTATGTTCAAAGATTTTGTGGAAGAAGAAGGAAGAGAAGAGACCTGGTGAAGGTGAGAGACGAGGACGAACGAGGAGGATGATGGAGGAGAAGTACAAGTTAGGACAAAACCCATCGCTTCTTCTTCCTGTTTGCCGATTAACCACACCGATTTTCTCTGCGTTATACGACTCTCTCCGTATCGAACCCTCAATCACTCGATATTTCCAGAAATTAATTTACAAAAGAAAAAAGAAAAACAAAAAATGCCAAAACAGACCACAAACTTTCAAAAGGAAACCAAATAACCTTAAGTAGAGGATGGTTCCGCATTACGCGCGGATTTATGTTAGAGTATTTATACTATGTATCATTTAAAGAGTGAATTTTTGGAATAATAATAATAACAATTGTTTAAGTTTTAAAAAGTTAATAATAATAATAATATATAAGAAAATTTTACAAAATTACCTTCACTCCGTGAACGGTAAAAAACTAGGGTGACAACTTTTTTTTGAAGGTGTTAGTTTATATAATAGTATTTTATTTTGGGATGTTATACCTAATTTCTTTTACATATATATATATATATATATATATATATATATATTCTAAATTTAAGCTATTTTTGAATTTGATAGTTATGCATAATTGCGATCCAAGTACATGAAAAAATTTGAAATTCATTAACTATGAAAACAAATAGAGATTTAAGGTGTAGAAAAAAAATTGAAAACTCTATAATATTTACGTTTTAAAAGCGAAGCCCGAGTAAAATTAGAGTATATTTTATTATGTTTATTTAATTTTTAATATTGACTATAATTGTATTCGATAAGAAAAATGTTATTTTACAGTATTATTATAAAATTTAACGAAATTACATATTTTAAAAGTAGTTGAAGTTATTTTTTCTTGAAAAACACAAAATCAAATTTGGAGACATAATTTTTTTAAAGATGACATAATACGAAAATAATCATTTATAACAGTAGTTCTTATGTCTTTGAAATACTAAAGTAGGATTTCTTATGAAATCAAACGTAAAAGAGATACAAAAAAAGTTTGTTGAGTACAAAAAACATAACAATTAGAGTCAAGTTAATCTCCACCTCTTATGTAGTAATCAATTTTATTGTAACTCTTTTTTAGGTGTATCACTTTCTCAAAACGTTGGGTATCATCTGTGCAAAATTCAACATGGAAAAAGGAAGAGTATTTTTTAGCAAAGTTACTACAAAACCAAAAAACTCCCATCAAGAATCCTCACAACGGAATCACACAACCAAATCCTGATATATTTTCAGCAGTAGTTGTCGTATAGTTTAAATGTGGAAGGATGTCTACCATTTCATGAATTCTTGCGTTTCTTCAATGTCGTTGTCAAAGAAATTTGATTTGAGGATGTTGAACTCAGAGTGACAACCCTTGAAACAGTAAATTCATAATAATATCGTCCAACATTAGCTTGTAATATAGGTGAAATCAATAGGTTGTGAAGCAACAAAATTGGTTTCATCATAAAATGCTAGAACTACATCATCATTTTAAAAGAGTTGTACGCAGGAGTCGGGATCAATTTGATCTATTTGGAGGTGAACATATTGATTCATTGAGGTAAATACAATTTAATAAGTTACAAAAAGGAAACACAAAGTTACAACTTGAGAAATGGAAAACTTTACCGGATATGCTCTACTTGTAGTGGGTTTTTGTTCATACGTATCATTTAAATCACAGCCTATACATTCACCAAAACATGATCTTTTATGCAGTTAATAGCAAACTCGCTAGCTGAGCTAGTCCAGTGCAATACGAACTCTCTTAGTCCACCTACCATATATGCAATATGCATATAAGCTCTTTAGCTTTATTATAAATCATAACTTTAAACTTCTTAGCACTTTGATAAGTGATTCTCTGGTTTTGGGATCTTTATATTGTATAAATGATCCATGTAACTATTATCCAAAGTTTTCATTCTCGACATATTCAAATCAAGAAAAGAGATCCCTCAACAGAATAACTGCTTAGACGAACCTGCCAAAAAAAAAGTTTGTTACCTGAAACAAAATCTAATCAAGAATAGATCATTGTATAATTTAATATATTTTGAGAGACCATAAAAACCAATGCCTATAGAAAATCAGGGTTCATGTATTTTATTCATAGTCTCTATGATCAATTAAAAATGTTTAGCAATAAGATTTAAAATCAAACTTGAATAATAAAGTCTTTTTGTCTTTTTACCAAATCAAATTTGGAGACATAATTTTTTTAAGGGTGACAAAATAAGAAAATAATTATGTATAACAGTAGCTCTTATGTCTTTGAAATACTAAAGTAGGAAAACGTAAAAAAGATACACAAGAAAGTTTGTTGAGCACAAAAAACATAACAACATCATTATTTAGCATTACTCTCTGCATGTTTAAGCGGATCATAAGAAGTTGAAGAGATGGATAGTTGTTCATCTAGATATGTATTTACTAATTTTTTGAATCTCGACAAATCAGTTTGCCCAACTACGCGCGGATTTTGTGTTTTATTATTTACATTATTTTTTCACAACTATTTATTAAAATAAATTTAAAATTTTCAAATCTGATATTCAAACATATTTAATTAGTATAACAAAAAATCGTTTAAGTTTGGTCAAGTATGAAGGAAATTTTTTTTTTGTCAACCACACATTAATCAAGCGTTGTCCTCCAGTCTTGGTAGCCAAGATGGCGGAGAAGAATCTACATTACTAAATTCGGAAATAAAAGAACGAGATCCACAAGCCAAACGGTCTGCTTGTGTGTTCGCCGTGCGCGGGATATGGGACAGGGAGAAATCTTGGAACTGACTCCGAAGTTGCTGGTAATCCTGGAGTTGAGTATAAAAGGCTGGCCAGTCATTCGGGTATTGAATCATATTGAGAAGCTCTGCACAGTCGGTCTGAAAACGTTGACAACTTATCCTCCAGCTTTAAATTTCCGACATTGCCCAAAGCAGGGCTTCCAACTCTGAATGGAGAGGCGAGAGACTCCTGCATTGACATCGTGCCCCCATCAAAAGTATCCTGTTGTCTAAATCTGAACAGATCCAACCAAGACCTGAATTGAGATCAGATTGTTTCCATGATCCATCTAACCGGCAAACCAAGCCATCAAAGATGGGAAAAATCCCCTGAGAGTCGTTCCTCTTCTGGGGCGGACGAAGTGTGCACATCTTTCCAAGATTTATAATCAGTCTCCGCATTCTTAATGAGCATAAGCGCATCCGTTTGGGTCCCTTGAAAGACTTTATCATTCCTTGCTTTCCATATTAGCCAGAGCACCCATGGGAACATGTCGGTTCGATCCCTTTCATAACTTTTCAGTGGGTTCCGCCAGAAAAGATAATCCAGATTAGTATAAATGGAACTCGAAGGGAACTCCACTCTATTATCTGGATCCTTGCAAAATTGCCAAGCATTAGCCAGGGAGATGCATTCAAAAAATACATGATTAATGGTTTCCTCCGCAATACCACACCGTTGACATTGTGTGGCACACCGGACACCCCTATGTATTATTTTTGTGGTTACCGCTAAATTTCCAGTGAGAATCTGCCAAATGAGATGTTGCATCTTCAGCGGGCATTTTAAATTCCAAGCGTGAGCCTTTAAAGCCACCAGCCCGGGACCCCAACCATTATTATTAATTTGCGTTATCTCTCCAGAGGTCAAGATTTTATAACCAGACTTAACCGTGTATTGGCCCGATTTCGTATAATGCCATACCAAACCGTCATGTGTTAATGTACGACTTGGATGGGTACCCCGAATCAATTCGACATCCTCTGGATGAAAATTTTCTTGTAGTAAAG
>OVAN01004784.1:0-24982 GCA_900406275.1 Anastatica hierochuntica
ATTTTATTCGAATAAAACAATAGTAAAAATCGATAAAATACAAATACATCACAACCAAGCTAGAGATGTGGCACAAGAAGCTAGGACACATGAACACTAGAGCCATGTGTCGCTTGGTAGATTCTGAGGTTGTGAGAGGGGTACCAAAACTAGAAAGTAAGCCAGAAATTGTCTGCGATGCTTGCAACAATGGGAAGCAAGTCAAAGTTCACCACAGCAGGGTCACTGACATAACTACCAAACGAGTACTAGAACTGGTTCATATGGACCTTATGGGACCAGTTCAGACTGAAAGCATCTCTGAAAAGAGGTATATCTTTGTATTCGTGGAAGACTTCTCACGGTATACTTGGGTCAGGTTTCTGCGGGAAAAGAGTGAAGCAGCTGAAAGTTTTAAGATACTTGCCTTACAACTCAAGACTGAGAAAGGAAGCATCATCCACATTAGAAGTGACCGGGGTGGAGAATTCGTAAATGAGTATTTTGAAAGATTCTGTCAAAGTCAAGGAATAAGGTATCAATTCTCAGCACCTCGAACTCCTTAGCAGAATGGAGTGGTTGAAAGAAAGAATAGAACACCTCAGGAAATGGCTAGAGCAATGATGCAAGGAAACAGTGTGTTACACAGGTTCTGGGCAGAAGCTATAAATACAGCTTGTTACATCATCAACCGTGTGTATGTGAAATCAGGTTCCACAATGACTCCTTATGAAATCTGGAAAGGGAAGACTCCCAATCTCAATTACTTTCATGTTTTTGGATGTGTTTGCTACATTCTGAATGACAAGGACACTCTGGGTAAATTTGACTCACGAAGTGATGTAGGAATCTTTCTGGGATACGCCACAAACAGTATGGCTTTTCGTGCCTTCAATCAGAGAACTCGAATGGTAGTGGAATCAGTAAACATTGTGTTTGACGATAACAACAGCTCTCAGCTTCAAGAAATTGTGTTGACAGAAGGTGAGTCACACAGGGATATATTGTCTCACCCTCATAATTCGAAATCAGATGATATGAAAAGTGAAGAAATGGATGAGCAATGTGAAAGACCTGTTGTTCAAGTGCACAAGAATCACTCAGCTGAAGATCTTATTGGCAACATAAAAGATGGCAGAGTCACGCGAAAGAAGCAAATCAATTTCAAAGAAATGGTAATGCTTGCTGAAGTTGTGGAATTTGGATGTTTTGTTTCTCTCATAGAGCCGAAAAATATTCAAGAAGCACTTGAAGATGAATTCTGGACAAATGCATGTCATGAAGAATTAGAGCAGTTCTCACGTCTACAAGTGTGGGACTTGGTGGCCAGACCAAAAGATGTGAATGTCATTGGGACAAAGTGGATTTTTAAGAACAAGATAGACGAAAATGGCAATGTTGTTCGAAACAAAGCAAGACTAGTAGCTCAGGGATATACTC
Source organism: Anastatica hierochuntica (assembly GCA_900406275.1). Taxonomy (NCBI): domain Eukaryota; kingdom Viridiplantae; phylum Streptophyta; class Magnoliopsida; order Brassicales; family Brassicaceae; genus Anastatica; species Anastatica hierochuntica. Next base: position 1,420 of record OVAN01004784.1, read on the forward strand.
AGGTTGAAGGGGTAGATTTTGATGAGACGTTTGCACCTGTGGCCAGGCTGGAATCTATAAGACTCCTATTAGGTATTGCCTGTGACTTGAAGTTCAAGCTATACCAGATGGACGTGAAGAGTGCATTTCTAAATGGATTACTCCAGGAGGAAGCCTACGTAGCTCAACCTAAAGGTTTTGAAGATCCAGATTCACCTGACCATGTCTATCATCTGAAAAAGGGCTTGTATGGACTAAATCAAGCGCCTAGGGCATGGTATGAAAGGTTGGCACAATTCTTGCTTGTGTCAGGATTTGTCCGAGGAAACGTTGATAAGACACTGGTCATTTTAACTAAGAATCAAGACTTTTTGGTGGTTCAAGTCTACGTTGATGATATTTTATTTGGAGGGACTGACCAAGCTCTAGTGGATAAGTTTGTCTCAACCATGACTAAAGAATTTGAAATGAGTTTGGTTGGGGAATTGACATACTTTCTGGGATTACAAGTAAAGCAGTTGGGGGATGGGATATTCATCTCACATGCTTCATATGCTAGAAACTTAATCAAGAGATTCGAAATGCAGACCGCAAAGGAATCTAAAAAACCAATGAGCACTACTACCAAACTGTCTAAGGATGAGAATGGTGTCAAAGTAAATGGAAAACTCTACAGAGCAATCATTGGGAGTTTATTTTACCTCACTGCAAGTAGGCCTGATATGTGTTACAGTGTGGGAGTTTGTGCCAGATATCAAGCAAGTCCTCGTGAATCCCACATGATAGCAGTCAAGCGTATCCTTAAATATGTGAAAGGAACACTGGATTTTGGTGTTTATTTTACCAAGGACAATAACTCTAACCTTGCAGGTTTTTGTGATGCAGACTGGGCAGGAAGTCTAGACAATCGGAAAAGCACCTCAGGTGGATGCTTTTTCATGGGAAACAACCTGATTGCATGGCATAGCAAGAAACAAAACTGTGTCACTCTGTCAACAGCTGAGGCAGAATACATTGCATTAGGCAGCAGTTGTACTCAACTATTATGGATAAAGCAAATGCTCAGCGATTATGGTATTAATACTGACTCTTTTCTTGTCTTCTGTGATAGTGTGAGTGCAATAAATATCTCTAAAAACCCTGTTCAGCATTCTAGAACCAAACATGTTGATATTAGGCACCACTTTGTTAGAGAACTTGTTGAAGAGAAACTTACAATCATCGAGCATGTTACTACTGATAGACAGCTTGCTGACTTGTTCATTAAACCTCTAGACCTAAAGACCTTTTGTCGACTGAGAAAGGCTTTAGGAATCTGTGAAATTTAGATGTGTCACTTAAGAGCGAGTTGTGTGTACATTAGAACCATCTATCATTGTCCATTGTTTTAAATCCCTGTTCCATACCACCAAATAATCTAAAACCTCTGTTAAACTAGTGAGACAATATCACATACAGTCTGGGTCCTTGCTAGTCCATAAGTGTGTTAATAAAATTAAAAAAAAGAGAAGAGAATCGAAGGAAAAAATACAATGATACCCTAGAAAATTAGGGATATTCGATTCTCAAGCAAAGAAATCAATAAAAAAATAAAATGAGACCCTAGAGAATTAGGGAGAATTGATTTCTGGTATAACACAAGCGATAATTACATGACCCAATCTGTTAAGGGACCTCTCAAATCAAGGATTGTGGACACCTATCTTGGATAAGGATAATATTTCCTTGCTTAGTTGATCAGTTGACTCTGTTTTAACACATTTTCAACCTTGTGGACTATGATGTGTGTGGTCTGTAAAAAGCACCATATGTCTCGAATAAGTGATCACTATAAAGAGGGATCAATATGTCAGCCTACTATCTTTTAACCTCTGCTTGTATATTCAAATGTCTCACAAGTGTCTCTCTCTGTGTCTTTCAATCATGCTTTGTGTTTTAAATTGAAGTGGTTTGTTTTGGTTTTCATAATGGCCTTATGGCTTTAGCTGATTAGTTCGATTATTGATATGCTTATTGGATCTTTGGGCCTCAAAGCCCGAACACTTATGTTATGCTAATAAGCAGCCAAAAGCTGTGTCGTTTCGTGAAGCGGTTTGTGTTACAGGAGTTAGCGGGAAACTGTACTTAAAACGCCAAATGGGTGTGTCTCACAAACCCTAGATGTGCCGTCAACCGCTTCACCACGAATCTTTCTGCAGTTTGTGACTCTCTTAAATCGATTCAACATGACACTCACTCCTCATCAATGGGAAGCCCTTCATCGTGCCGCGGCCGCCTCGGTACCTTCTAAACCACTGCCTCCTGGATCTGAACCCCAAATCATCTCTGTTGATGGTTCTTCAGGAGAGCCAAGCCAAACTCGACATCGATCTGGGAAAGAGCCGATGACATATCAGGAGGAGGACTGAGAAGATGTCCCTGATTTTGATGAACATGGAGATCATCAGAATGAAGAAGAATCTTTTCGCGATGACCGAGAAGGGATTGATTGTGGTTATGCTCCATTTGAGTTGCGCATGGAAGAAGATCGAAGAGTGCATCTTTGCAAGACTCAGATGTTCCCAGCCATTTACAGTACTCCTCCGGTTTGTCCTTTCAACCAGAAGTTTCTTACTCCAAAAGGGGTCGAAGCGTACAAGAGCTTTAAGGTACGATCCTTCCTTGATAAAAAGTATATGCCTTTGGGAAAGCCTGAAATGTTGGGTGTCGAAGATATTGTTAGAATTGATGGGATGTTGCTGTCTGTTATAGAGGTTGATCAATATGTGGACCAAGTAGTCAGAGAATTTTACAGCAATCTTGGTGATTTTGCTGCAAACTCCATGGATATGTGTCTGGTCTACTTGCGTGGTGAACTTTATGAGTTCTCACCTGATCTCATCAACCGTATGTTCATTGGACCACGCGACACACATCCTACTCGTGTCTCTGAAGTCTACATGGATGAACCACTCTCTGAGGCTATTATGTTGCTTACGAGAGGTCGCAAGAACCGCTGAGAATAGTTTCAATCTAAGCATCTCACTCCCACTATGGCTATTATGTACAAGCTTTGTTGTAGGAATTGGATTCCCTCTGCAAACAGTACCACAATGACACAGATCAGGGCCAAGTTTATCTACATGCTGGTGAACTTCAAACGGTTCAGTTTTGGGAGACTCGTGTATGAGCAGATTCTGAAAGTGTCCAAGCATCCTGATCAGCTTGGACTTCGGTTGCCTTTCCCAATCTCATCTTTCAGCTTCTGCGGTTTCAGCGAGTTGTTCCTGTTTATCTCAAGGACAAAATCTCACCTGCACCACGAGTCATCTCCCTGGACAAGAGTGCTCGTGGCTCTGGTGGAGAACACAATCCTACCCCTCCGCCTTTGGCATTTGATCTCAAAAATCTGAAAAGGATGATATATCAGATAGAAATGCGTTTGAAAGATAAGTTACTCTATCTTGGTTAGTCTATCTGCATTATTCTCACACTGTTTTTGTATGATTATGTTACCAACCAGGGGGAGAGTATGGTGTGTATGTTCGTGAAGATTCAGATGATAGCGCTTCCTCAGGCGATGCCATGGAGGATTCTAAGTGATGTAGTCTGTGGGTGTATCTCTTATCGGTTCTTGAGTTGGTCTTTTGATCTGTAGTTTGTCTATGAACTTTGTTGTGCTGTAACATGATCAGATGTGTCTTGTTTTGCCTTTAAAACCCATGCTCTTCATGTGTCAAAACTTATTTAGTTTATGGTTTTATTGATATGTGTTTCAGGCTAATCTTTGCTTTCTGTATGTGGTTGAGTATTAGTTGTGTGTTTAAGTTGTCGTCTAGACAGGTGCTTGGATTGACATAATCAAACAAAAAGGAGGAGATTGTGAGGGTTCGCTAGCAGCAAGAAGACAGATGACACAAAGGAAGGTTGACTGACACATATGTGACAAGGATGAATACGTGGAGCTGATGTGTCAAAACTCGTGAGTATATGGAAAAAGAGAAGATTTTCATATCTTGGGAGATAGCTTCGAGATTCTCTAGGTCAAGTGAAGACATATATTTAAGCAAGAAAAAAGAGAGAGGCATGGCGTGCTTCGAGAGAGAGTTTTTTAAGAAAAGAGATTTTGTCTTCTTAGGGTTTGGGTTAAACAAGCAGTTGTTGTTGCTTTCTAGCTAGGAAGGGTTTAGATATTGGTCAGTAGTATTAGCAAAGAAAAGCTAATTACTTAAAACTGATCAAACAAAAACTTGTTCAAGTTTTGTTTGAGTGATATCTAATAAACGTGTTTCAAGTGATTTTGAGTCTTAGTTTTATTTCAACGTCTGTCTTCTTACAGTCTCCTTCAAATATAAACTACTCCTATAATCTATGCAAGCTATCAAGGGAGCTCGGAGGATTAGTTATGTGTTTTTAACACGAGTTATTTTCAAAACTATCATATAGCACCAGATGCGGTCCGAAGTAAGACCTAATGCTAGTTATCTACAGAAAAAGTTAAATATCTATTTATCTATGAATTGTAAGTTTTATATCGAAAACTACCGAAAAAGTTAAAAACTTAAGACTCCATGACAGCCGTTTATGAACGTTCACTATTTTGTAAACCATCATTAACCAGGTTAATCAATTATATACATGATTTTGACCCAATTACAATGACTTAACCAATTAACCATAAGAAAATTCTCAAACCCAGAAAAATTCCCAAATCGAAATTCTCTCTTTCGCGAACCCTAAAAATTGAAAAACCCTCTTTTTGCAAAAGTGAAATCGGTAATTTGACAGTACAAATCGATGGCGTTAGTCACTCAAGATGAGGATGATGGGCTGGATTTTGATGAGGAAGCTTAAGAAAGGGAGGATTTTGAAATCGAGAAACTCATTGAAGATTTTGTCGATGAAGCTCCAATTCGCCATAATTTTTATGTTGACAAAGACAGTGACACAGAAGTAGATGGTCCAAAGAAGGAGCATACAAACATCTCGCGAGGTGATGGAAGCTTGTATCAAAACTAGACCTTTTACAGCGTAGTGGCTTTTAAGGAGACGGTGCTCGATTATGCTTTAAGATGGAATCTGAAACAGTGCAGGTATGATAAAGACAAGATTGGGTTCAAATGTGTTGGTGGTTCTTCTAAGGAAGGTGAGGGTGAGGATAAGGGTGAGGCTGAGAGAGAGGATGAGAACTGTCCATGGCAAGTTTATGCTTCAATTTTCCCTAAATCTATAGTGTGTAAGATTAAGGTTTTTTGCATATAAACACAACTGTGTTCATAATGGGAAGTGTGAATGATAAAGGTTCCTATTATTTCTAGGATTTTTCTTGATAAGATCCGAAAAGAGCCAGGGTACTACATGCCCATGAAGATTGAAGAGACGATAAGAGAAAGATGAAACATCACTGTTTCAGGACCTCAGTTTTAAGCAACTAGAAACAAGGCTATGAGATGGATACAAACAGAGTGTGATCGCCAATTTTCAAGACTGAGGGATTATGAGGTAGAGCTACAACTTTCAAATAGCATTCAGTAGTGGAGATTGAGACTTTGAGGAATGTTGATGGTGCATATGAGTTAATAGGATGTTTATCTGTTTTGTCCAGGTAGGAAAAACTTGGAAAGAGATGTGTAGGCCATTAATAAGGCTTGATGGTTGCTTTCTAAAATAAAAAATGAAGGGACAATTGTTAGTTTCATTAGGAAGAGACACATACAACTGTATATCCAGTAGCATGGAGTGTTGTGCAAGTTGAAAACACCCCAACTGGATTTGGTTTGTCAAGATGTTAAAGAATGAGGATTTGAAAGATTGTGATGGAGTTATCATGGTATCAGATCGTCAAAAGGTAACTTCTTTTCAGTCATTAAGTTATAAATTCTGTAATTAACTTATTGTGGCTTCATTTACTTGTTGTTCTGCTGTGTTTCAAGGATTGATAAAAGCTGTTGAGCTTGATTTACCTAAGATGGAGCATCAAATGTGTGTGAGACACATCTACGGTAACCTTAAAAAGAAACATGGGAAGAAAAAAGGGATGAAGCCTCTGCTATGGCACATGAATGGAGTTACAATGAGGCATAGTGATGTGTACATATTTTTTTTGCATATTTTGGTGCATTTTGGCTTAGTTTCGTCCACATTTAGGTTGTATATATAGCACATAAGTCTTACATTCCATGAGTTTGAGTCTAGAGTCTAGTTTAGGATCATACTGCATTTGCATGTCATTTCTTTGCATCTGTAGGTACAACTTTGTGATAGATTCATGGAGGGTCTAGAGATGGATTCAAGGTGGATTTAGAGCTAAGGAATCAAGGAAAAGAAGAGATAAATGCTATGAGAGAATATGGAGCCTAAAGTCGCAAACAAATGATGAAAGAAGAAGCCACAAGCTGCCAAAGTGAGCAGCTATCGACTTCAAGGTCAATAACAGCTCACTTTGGGTCGAGGACTGCTCAAGTTGGCAGATCTGCTACCCAAAGTGAGCAGCTGTCGACCTCCAGGTCAACAATAGCTCACTTTTAGGCGATAATAGCACACTTTGACGGAATATTTTGCTTCTAGGGCACCCACTCTTTTCCTCTTTAGTATAAATACCCTCTTTTGTGAACCAAGAACACATCCTTGTTTATCTTCTAAGAACTTACAATATCTTTGAGATCAAACTCTTGTAATAACTACTTTTAATACTTTAAGTGGATTTGAATCTCTTCTCTTCATCTCTTTCTTTTAAATCCCTTTCTACGAACATGGGAGCTCAAAGACCCAATCTTTGTCTTTGGATTTCCATGACTCTTAGTGAGTAGATCCTTCTAGGATCTTGAGATGTAGTAGGCTAGGGTTAGATATAGGGTTGTAATGGATGATTAGGCTTTATTTTGGCAAAGATTTCTACTAGATTTTGTTTAGTTCTTCAAAGTTCATTGCTTGCTCATTGATACCTAGAAAGTGTTCGATGAAATGCTTGAGAGAACAAGATCAATGTTTTTTACTTAGGTCCATGAGACGGGATATTACCTAGGTGCTAGATGGCTAAAAGGGCTTGAGGAACACTAGCATTTACCTGTTTAGATAGGCAACACACGAGAGTTGAGCCTTGTAATGTGTATGGGTGAATAGATCTTCGCCATGAGAGTGGGTAGATAAATTAAGGAGGGATCCATGGCCTAGGAGTAGCTTTAATCCTCTAATAAAACTTTAAAAAATTTCATTGCATTCTAGATTGACCCCGAGCCCATTGCTACTATCTCAAGATTTGATCTTTTTCATTGTTTGCATCCAAGTTCATTCCTTTCTTACTCTTACTTATTGCTTGCTTAATTAATGCTTTTGTTTTTGCTTTTTAATTATGTTTGGCCTTGTTGATTGCTAGATTTAGTAGAGACCCGTGACAATCCCCATCTTAATCGACCCCCTAGATTAGGATATCTAGTGTATTCTCTTTGTTTAGGTTTTTCTAGATAAGCTTCTAAATCCTTGAACGATACCTTAAGTACTACGACTCGACCCCGTTCTCTTGTGAGATTGTGAGTGGGCTTAGGTTTTATAAATTGTAAACTCGGTCCAATCCGTGTCAAGTTTTGGTGCCGTTGCCGGGGATTTAGGCTTTAGCTAGAATCTTCAAAGATATTTCTAGATTTCAAGGACTAGGATTTATTTTTTGCTAATTTCATTTAAGTTTCTAACTTTCTTTTGTTGATTTTCTTTGATTTGTGAAGGTACATGATAACAAGGTCAAGAAGTGAGCCAAATACAAGACTTCTTGACATTGACCCAACACTCATTAAAAGACAACAAAAAAGACAAAGAAGAGCTAGAGAAAGACAAGCCCATCTAAGAAGGTGGGGGTATGAATCAAGAAGTTGGAGAAAAAAATCCTCCACCTATGGAGAACCCTCAACAAGAGCGACTTCCCCCTCCAAATCATTGATTTTTTGTTGGTCAAGAGGACCGAGGTAACCATCCATTCCATCTCCCTAGAGAATAACCAAGGATTGGAAAAGGTGATGAGCCATTAACTAATAGCAAAAGGATGGGTATAAGACCCCCATCAATTAACAACAAAAACTTCGAGATCAAGTCAAGCTTGATCAATATGGTGCAAAACACTAGATTCTTTGGTCTTGCGTTGGAAAACCCTCTAGAGCACTTGGATAACTTTGAAAGGTTATCCGGGATGGTAAAGATTAATAGAGTGGCGGAAGATGTAATTAAATTGACTTTTTTCCAATTCTCTCGTGGCGACAAGGCCTCTCAATGGGATAAAAGCGTTCTGACTTCTACTATCACAACATAGGAGGAATGCAAAAAGAGGTTTTTGCTAAGTTCTTCTCACCTCAAAGGACAAAAAAGATAAGAAATGAGATCTCTACCTTCAAAAAAGGAGGAATGGAGTCACTTTATGAACCTTGGGACCGCTGGAATGAATATATAAGGAGTTGTCCTCACCACGATATTACCAAGGGCAACCTACTTCAAATCTTCCATAGAGGTATCCATAAGAGTACCGCTTGGCTTTGAATACCGCCTCCATGGAAAGCTTTGCTAGTCTTTCCGCCGACCAAGGAGAGAGGCTCATTGAGAATCTCACCCAAAGGGATCATTGCGATGGGTATGATTATGATAGAACAGTTAGAAGTACGAGATCTAAAGAAGAGAAGATCAAGGAGTTTCGTGACAAGGTTGATAACCTCACTCAACAAACAAGGAGAAGTGTTCACTTTGCGGATACCGAAGTCGAAGAACAAGATGGTGAGAACCAAGAAGAAATGAGCTACATCCAAGGAGGGTACTACCAAAACCCCTTCAACTAAGGATACAAACCTTTCAAAAAAAACAATTTATCCTACCGAAGCACTAATATTGATAATCCACAAGTTCAAGTCTATCCTCCCAAGACTAACCAACAAGGATACCAATTCCAACCTAAGCAAGGCTACTACCAAAAGCCTCAACAACAAATCGGTCCTGCCAAAGAGAAAGAGAATCATGCTATGCTTCAGAAGCTAGTGGAAGGACAAAATGAGACCAAGACCGAGCTCAACAAGAGGTTTGGGGAGATGAATTTGAAGATATAGTCTATATACCGAGATATTAACATCAAGAATGAAGCTCTTGCTTCACATGTTAAGGTCATAGATTCCCAACTCCAACAAGTGATCTCGGACCGTAAAGGAAAGGCCACAGCTAAAGAGAAGGGAGAGCCTAGGAAGTCCTTTTTCAATACTTTCTTAGAAGAAATCAACAATACTCCTCAACCATGGGACGGTATTGTATTTACTCTTGAAGAGGAGAAGAATATTGATGATTTTGAGAAACTATTTTTGAATCCCCTTGATGAGGTTGTTGATGGCTTGAATGTGGAATTGGTTGGAAACCCGATTAATAAGGAAGGTCATGCCAGATTTGACCTTGAAATTGAAGAGACAAGTGCTCCAATTGGAAATGAGCTTGAAAAGAAGAACACTCCTTTGGCTAAGGGAGATGTCAAGATTGAGAAGAGAAATAGCCTTTATTTGAAGATGAAGCTACTAAGGAAGAATTAGTCAAGGAAGCTAAGAAATATGAAAGCTTCAAGGAAGAAGAGAAACTCAATGTCTCAAGGAAAGAGACATTTGAGATAAAAGATGAGGAACCAAGGCCTTCTAGTGACACGCCTAGTGAGATAGATATAAGCGAAGAGGAATTCTATATATTGGATTATTCTTCTACAAAGTACTGCTTACCTTACCCTCAATGTTATAAGAAGAAGATCTTAGAGGTGCTCTATCAGAAGATGAAACATGATGGTGACTTAGACATCCCTCAAGAGTGGTATGAGATAACTAAAACCAATGCAATGGTCAAGGAAACGCTTGAGAAGAAATTAGCCACTAGAGAGAGAGAGTAGAGAAGGTTCTTCAAGCTAATAATATCTCAATTTGAATAGTGGAAGATAAGTTCTTAAAGAGGAGCAATGATGAAGAAAAGTTTGTGGTACCTTATGCTCTAAAACGCTTCCAATTTGAGAATGCATTAGCGGATACCAGTTTTAGCTTGAACATGATTTCACTAGACTGTGTGAAGGAGCTTGGTTTGGAAAGTGAAATCAAAGAAGGGGCTAATCCCGTACTTTTGGGAGATGCTACACAGAAAGTTCCAATAGGAAGGTTGGAAGATGTGAAGCTAAGAGTGGGAAACAGTTATGTGGAGAGTAATTTTGTGGTAATGGATAACAAATTCCACCAAACTAGATTCTCAATTCTACTTCGAACCCCCTTCTTGTTAACCACGGGTGCCATAATTGATTTTGAAGCAAAGAGGTTGACATTGAAGTATGTTGACAAAGGAGTATTGTGGTACAATATAACAAGGAGAGGCAAAGGAAATGCCTAGAACTCATAGTGAGGAGGTAGTTAGAGAAGAAGACATGTCAGAACTTGGATCTTCAAGTTTCAAAAGTGGCTAACACCCAAATGTCTACAGGGGAAAAGAAATACCTAGAACTCATAGTGAGGAGGTAGTTAGATAAGGGATTATGCGTCAAAGAAGGCACCAAGAGGACTTGACTTTGAAAGGATAGTCCTCCACTTCATGCACTAAAAAGAAAAGAACAATGGTCAAGCTAAAGACCTTAAACAAGCGCACTTGAGAGACAATCTCATGCCTATCCTTTGTAAATATTTCATTTTAATTCTTCAATTTTCAAGTTTTCAATTCAATAATGATGATATGTCTTGGAATAACCTTGTTCTAAAGACATCCTTTGCTTAATCTTAGGTGCCAAGGGAGAACCAATCGAAGCAAGGATCAAAGCCAAAACGGAGTATGGATGGACATTTCCAACAAGTCACCATGACTTAGTACTTAAGAACATTCATTTGGCTAAGGTAAGTTCTCTTGAATTCAAGCTATACATTTGCATTACACCGCTTTAAAAGGATTTTAAGAGTGATCTTGCAAAAAGTATAATTTAAGAAAACTTAACTCCTTTTGATCTATTTAAAAACCTTTGTTACAAGATTTGGCAAGTTCAAGAGATAAGCTTTCCCAACAATTTAAAAGAAAATTCAATTTTGGACTATTTTGCAAATGTCCTCATAAAACTGAAATTTTGGAAACTTGGTGCCTCCTTTTAAATATTTTTTGTACTATTTCCTCTCATACATAACTTTAATAAAACACTTTCCCTCTCTTCTTCCTATTATTGTCACCATTTTCAAACCAAGAAAGCAAGGAAGAAGTTTTGTATTTTCAAGAGAAATTTGTGTTGAAAAACTTTGGTTTTGATTTTTTTAAGTTCATTCAAGGTTCTCTTTACATCCCATTCTCTTCAAAACATCAAGAATAAGGTATGAAAATCTCCTTTATTCTCTTTATAATTTTTGATTTTTGAGTGAGTAAGGAGATAATGATGTTTAATGGGACTCTAGACTAGGGAAAGCTTGATTATGAAGGTTTCATGAGCTACATTTTCTTAGAAACACTTAGTAATGCATGAATCTAAAGTTGTGTTCTTGAAGTGAATAGTACTTGAATTTTCATTTTTGGGGAAACTTGAACTTGTTGGTCCATAATGACTATGGGTGTTAGATATGGTTAGAACCATACACCACTTTCTTGATTTGGGAAAATTATTGGGGTGTTTAAGACACTTAAAAATGTTGATTTCTATGTTTCCATAAATAGAAAGTTGATTTTTGGTTCTTTCATAGCTTTACTTGAGGTGATTGTTTGAATGCTTGGTTTGTTGAACGTGTTTGTACTTACTACTTTGAATCTAATTCATGAGTTATAAATTTGGACATATTATATTAAGTGCACAACATGTCTAAATTTAGATTTGCTCTTTAAAAGGTATCATTTGGATTTTGAACTTGGTAGTCTAGAAAGCATTTGAGAAAAAGCCATTAGTTTGAGAAGTGAAAAGTCAAGTGCATGTTCTGACCTTAATGGCCGGAAATTTCATTACATAATATGATGACATTTTTGTTCTAACTAAGTATGATGCATTTGGGTCAATAAGTTAGTCTGGATAGTTGCTAAGAATTGGATCATGGACATATTTGTGCTTAATTGATAATTTCAATTCAAAGTTAAACCCTTTTGCTTTCTCATTATGGTCTTTAATTTTTGAAACTCACTTTGCTACATTTTTGAGTGTAGCATCCAAACGAATAGCGCCACCACAACAAGTTATGAGACTATCTTACACAACATGGACAGAGCAAAGAATTATAACCTCAAGGACCTCATATCAAGAGCCCTCCATTGGATCCACTCGACACTCATATATATGAGTTTTCACAAGGTACGCCTACAACCCTTTGTAAATATTGTTGCATATTTTCATTATGGTGTGTGTTTTTAAAAGTCACTCTCACGGCTTAAAATTCACCGAGATGGTGAAATTTAAGTCATGGGGAGGGACTTATTACTAATTTCGTTTTGAGTTTTGATGTTTTATTTTCTCTTCACTTATTGAGTCATGCATTGTATATACTTATGATTTGTGAAAAACCAAAAAAATTGAAAAATTTCGAAAAAACCAAAATTATTTTCATTTTCTTTTCAAAGCTTTGCATATAGATTGCATCCATTTGTAAATACATAGTTCGTTAAGAGCATATAAGATTGCATTTTTCATAGGGAACAATGATAGAATTACCTCATATATAGTTGAGTTTTACTTAATGACAAATGTCGTCACTAGAAGTAAGATGTTGCATAGACCACTTTTTGTCATAGGAGAATTCATGATTGGAATTAACAGCTTAAATGTCTTTGTGAATGTTGAAGTAAGCTATCTTTTGAGTCAATTCCTATTTAAGATGGCCTTTAATGAATGTTAATATCTTGCTTATGGGCTTTGCTATACTTGACAATGGGAAAACACTAACATTTGAGCTATGTTTTAACCATTTTTACCATCTTTTCTTAGCTCAAGTGGCTACTCTCATCTTTAGAGTAGTGACCAACCCTTGAAAACCCTTAAACCTTTCCTTCAAAACCCCCTAATATTTCGATATGTGAGGCCTCTTTTGGAAAGTGCACACACAGGAAAAATCTCAAGTTGATGTTCCTTAATGCATATATCATCCTAGGTTGTTTGAATAAGAAAAAGAAAAAGAAAGAAGGAAATCGAAAAAGATAGAAAAGAGAAGTGAAAGAAAAAGGCACTAGAGATTAGTACTAAATTTAAAATCTAACCTTAGAAACTAAAAAGCTTAGAGAGTTCACCCTTGAAAAGAGAAAGAAATAAAGAATCCAAGTGATTAGATAGTGGCTCTTAAAATCAAAAAGAAGGTTAGTAGCTAAGAAGTTTAAAAGTTTAAAAATCTCTAGTTGTCGATCAAAAATAAAAAGAATGAGTGAGTTTGGTTCAATAAAATGTTTATGGTTTCCAGTTCTAGGATGGAAAGTATATCAAGTAAGTGTCTAGATCCATAGGAAGAAATGGGGTGCGAACAATTAGAGGAAGTAAATGCTTTGTATGCGTAAATTGTTCGGCTACCACATTGCTTTTGCATATTGTCTTGCACTACTTTTTGAGAGAAACCATTATAAATCGAGTGAACCCTCTTTTTTAAAACTTCTTTACATAAACCCTTTCTTTGAACTCCAAACCGAATGGATGAGATGCATTGCCCATAGGTAAAGAACTTACGCCTAAGCTAAATTTATTATAAAAAGGAGTTGGCGATGGGATAGTTTATGGATGCTTAGCTTAGATTCTAAGAGTTTGGTTTTGTGATGATCATGGAGAAGTACATAGACTCTTAGATGATCTTTTCACCATTTTACTTGTTTTGAGGACACTAGGCATAAGGCATTACTCCCATATCTTGATTTTGAGTTCCCACTTGCAAACCTCATTTCCGGGTTTAGTCTTTGTTGTTTGCTTGAGGACAAGTCTGGGAGTGTTGATGTGTACATATTTTATTTCATATTTTGGTGCATTTTGGCTTACTTTCATCCACATATAGGTTGTACATATTGCACATAAGTCTTAAAATCCATGAGTTTGAGTTTAGAGTCTATATTAGGATCATACTGCATTTGCATGTCATTTCTTTGCATTTGTAGGTACAACTTTAAGATGGATTCATGGAGGCTCTAGAGATGGATTCAAGGTGGATTTGAGCTAATGAATCAAGGAAAAGAGGAGCCAAAGCTATGGGAGAATATGGAACCTAAAGGAGCAAACAAAGTATGAAAGAAGAAACCACAAGCTGCCAAAGTGAGCAGCTGTCGACCTCAAGGTCAATAGCAGCCCACTTTGGGTCGACGACTGCTCAAGTTGAGAGCTCTACAGCCTAAAGTGAGCAGATGTCGACCTCCAAGTCGACAGTAGCCCACTTTTTGGCGACAACAACACATTTTAACGGGATATTTTGCTTCTAGGGCACCCACTCTTCCCCTCTTTCGTATGAATACCCTCTTTTGTGAACCAAGAACATATCCTTGTTTATCTTCAAAGAACTTACAATAACTTTGAGATCAAACTCTTTCAATAACTACTTTTAATACTTTAAGTGGATTTGGATCTTTTCTCTTCATCTCTTTCTTTTAGATTTATTTCTAAAAACATGGGAGCTCAAAGACCCAATCTTTTTCTTTGGATTTCCATGACTCTTAGTGAGTAGATCCTTCTAGGATCTTGAGATGTAGTAGGCTAGGGTTAGATATAGGGTTGTAATGGATGATTAAGCTATATTTTGGCATAGATTCCTACTAGATCTTATTTAGTTTTTCAAAGTTCATTGCTTGCTCATTGATCCCTAGAAAGTGTTCGATGAAATGCTTGAGAGAACAAGATCTGTGTTTTTTCACTTGGACCCATGAGAGTGAATGTTACCTAGGTGCTAGATGGCTAAAAGGAGTTGAGGAACACTATTACTTACATGTTTAGATAGGAAACAAACGAAAGTTGAGCTTTGTAATGTGTATGGGTGAATAGATCTTTGCCATGAGAGTGGGTAGATCGGTTAAGGAGGGATCCTTGGCCTAGGAATAACTTTAATCCTCTAATAAAGCCTTAGCAAATTCCATTAAATCAATAGATTGACCCCGAACCCATTACTACTATCTCAAGATCTGATCTTTTTCATTGTTTTCATCCAAGTTCATTCCTTTCTTGCTCTTACTTATTGCTTGCTTAATTAAAGCTTTTATTTATGCTTTTCAATTATGTTTGGCCTTGTTGATTGCTAGATTTAGTGGAGACTCGTGACAATCCCCTTCCAAATCGACCCCTAGACTAGGATATCTAGTGTATTCCCTTTTTTTATGTTCTTCTAGATAAGTCTCTAAATCCTTGGACAATACCTTAAGTACTACAACTCGACCCCGTTCTCTTGCGAGAGTGTGAGTGGGCTTAGGTTTTATAAATTGTAAACTCGACCCAAGTTTTGTCACAGGGTATAAAGAAAGACTTGACCATATATTTTGCTATGATTTTGGATTGTATGAGGATGTAATGAAGACAAATCCCAAATCATGGTGTAGAGCCTTCTACAAGGTTGGTAACTTATGTGAAGACGTAGAAAACAATTTTACTAAATCATTCAATAACACAATAAACAAGGCGTTAGAAGATGTTTTTCAAGCCATGGACTGAAGAGAGAAGATTTTAAGGGTTGAAGTAATTTGAATTATGGTTGTTTGTTTTTGGAGTCCATGCTTTTGAGTTTAAGTAAAGTGTAGACTGTTTTTTTGGATTAAGTAGCCTGAACAAGCAAGATGGTTTGTTTATGGAGTTCATTCTTTGTTTATGAAACCATGTACCCTCTAGCCTTTCATCGTGTGTTTGTCTTTGAAACATAAGTCGATTATGTTCTTTTTCATGTCATATATATGTTATTAAATTGACAAATATTATAAAAATCCAATAGAAGAGAAGACATAATCCAATAACAGAGAAAACATAAACAGTTTGATGAAAACAAATTGATCAAAACATTGACCATACATCTGACTACTACAAAACATCAAAATTATATATTCCACTACTACAAGGACCATACATCTGAATAATCTTTCAACCTATTAGCTTGATGAATCCGATCATGACCAAACAACCAACTATACAACGATGATCATCTTCATCACAGTTGTTTTAGCTTCAGACAATGTATCTTCTACCCTCTCACACATCTCCTTCTAAACCTTAGCTTGAATTTTCTCCTGCACCTTCTTCTCAAACTCTGCATGTTATGCTCTAAGCTCCTTCACTTGTTGCTCCGTTGAAGCATTGATGAATTGCTAATTCTCGGTCTCGTCTAGCAAAGACTCATCCATCCATTTGAAGATATGTTTGTCATTTCGAAGCTACGAAATCAGTTCCAAAGTATCACAAAGACAAACAACATAACCAATTCATATAATTATTCAAATTACCTTATTTGTTGCAGCATAAGAACATCTATAATATCTTCGGTACGAATTACTATCAGATTTAGACATTAAATCTAAAACTTTCTCCCCACACCAACATATCGTCGGGACACCATGAATTTTTCCTCGTGGAAAACCATTTGATGTGGTACTCGATGATCCGGATGCGTGACTCATTGATTCTGGTACCGGAAACACTTGATTTTTGTAAAATCAATTTTAGGGTTCTTAGTTTCGATTTGAGATTTTTTAGGGTTTCGAGAAGATAAGAGAAGCTATATGGGTAGATTTTCGAACAAATTTTTTTACCTTGAACCGGTTTGGTCTCACGCTTAAGCGGTTTGGTGTTGGGTTTGTGTAATGAACCGTCTAAACCAAAATTCATGAAAAAATAGTTTTGTAACTTTTCAGGGATAAATAGATATTTAACTTTTGTTATGTGGATATCCGAAAATAGCTTCGTCTTCCCTATATATGTTTTACATGTAAGGTTTATATTTTACTTATTCATAAAAGATTGTATTTTGTTATATTATAAATATATGTGGCTCACATCTATGTGTCTATAGTATGAAAAGATGTCTAATAAAAAATACCAATCTATCGCGTTTTAAACAAAAACTAAATATAACAATTCTATTAATAGACGTTAATGAAAATGGAACAATATCAACATATTATATGTACCTTAATCAGCACAATAGATATATAGTGTAAACCTATTTTATATATAGGTGATATCAAATGTTTAAATCTATTGCCTTTAAAAAGAAGGAAAAAAAAGTCTTCAAGTGGAACAAAAGAGCATAAACAAACAATTTGCAGTAAAGCACGACCAAATTCTCTTTGAGGTCACAATTCACGTAAAGCTATCTTTTGGCACCAATTTGCCACGTAAGGCATCTTCCTTTTAGATAGAATAGTCTTTTTCTGTTTACCAGCCAAACTTATAAACCTATGCGTATGTGTGCATAAAATTAATCAACACTCTGAGTTAAAAACGTATAATTCTAGGGTTCTCAGGTATGTTTAATGATTATTTTATATTTCATATATATATATATATTTGGTATAAAATATTTAAAAATATCTGAAATGTTTTAATGTACATGATTAAATTCTGGATATTGTTAAGATATATGTATAATTATATTAGATTATATGTTCGATATGTATTTAGAGGTTAGATTTAGTCTTATCAGAGACTTGGGGTAGAAGTTATTTTGTAGCTTGTATATAAGATCCTTGTACGATATGAATACAGAACAAGTCTTCTCCTAAACACTCTCTTTACATGGTATCAAAGACCGAAAAGAGATCCTAAATACTAATTCATTCATAGTCTATATCGAAAAAGAGAGTAGAGGAAGAAGACGATATGTCTAAAGTAAACCAGGAATTGTCCTTGTCTCCCACGAATTCACTGCACCGTATTACCTTTTTCCGTCGAATAACCCCGGTACATCAATATCACTGGTGCTTCTGACAAGAGAGAACTACTCGGAATGGGCTTACGAGCTTCAGAATGCATTGCGTGCAAAATGTAAGATCGGTTTTGTGGATGGGAGGCTTCTCATGCCTGACGAGAAGACAAATCCCAACGAAGCAGAGCTTTGGAGAACGGCGAACTCGATGATCGTAGGTTGGATAAGAGCATCGATTTCACCATCCTTGAGATCCACTGTCACATTCATGTCAGATGCGCACAAGATGTGGATTGATTTGTAGAAGCGTTTCTCTTTGGGAAACACTGTCCATGTGTATCAACTTGAAGCCGAGTTGGCTTCTTGTCGCCAAGATGGATCGAGGGTAATGAATTATTTTGGACGATTGGCTCATAAGTGGGGAAAACTCCTTAATTACAAGCCACTTCCAAATTGTTCGTGTGAAGCTTCAGAGACAATTCTGAAAGAACACGAGGAAGAAAAGGTGTATTAATTCCTGATGGGTTTGGACGAAGTGAGATTCGGGAATGTGTGTACCAACATCATTGGATTGACTTCTCGATCTCAACTCTGTGTATCAGGGTGTGATCAGAGAGGAGAGGCGACTGGATTCTTCACAGGTGGAGTCAAAGCAGCTACCAGTCGGTTACTCTTCCAAAACAGAGAATATGTCAGCTGAATCCACAACAATGGAAGGATTCATAGTAGATGTTGCAAGGAGTCATGGTAGAGTGGTGTCTTCACACTGTTGTAGAAGCGGACATGAGAAAGAGGATTGCTGGCAAATCATCAGTTTTCCGGACTGTTTTGTCGAAAAAAAAACAATGAGCAGAACGTGGTAGAAGTCAGAACAACAGAGGTAGAGGAAGAGGAGCACAAGTACGTTCCAATTCGACTCAGACCTCAGCTCCAGGAGGGTAGTAGACTACCGCAATGTTGTCTCTCACTCCAAAACAATGATCCAGACTTACTGCTCTGCTTGAACAACAGAAACCCACACAAATTCAGGATCGTTTGAACAGTAAAGTATAGAAAAGGGAAGTGATAGTGGACATTGGGGCATTACATCATATGACTGATGATGTCGCGGTTCTTACTGATTTGAAGAGTATACTTAATTGCCCAATAATCTACGCTGATGGGAGTCAAGTTTTCGCTAAACACTGTGGAAATTTGAAACTCTCGGCGAAGATTACATTGTCTAATGTTCTACTTGTCCCTGATCTAAATTGCACTTTGTTGTCTGTGGCTAAATTGTTAAAGCGAACGAGTTGTTTTGTTGTATTTACTGATACACTGTGTTTCTTGCAAAACCATTTTACGAGGACCCTGATTGGAGCCGATGAAGAACAGAATGGTGTTTATGTTTATCGGGATGTGACCATATCAAGAGGATACAGAGTCAAAGCTGCTGAAGATCAGACTCTGTAGCATCGTAGATTGGGACATCCAACTTTTGGTGTTTTTCATTTCTGGTGTTACGAACATTCCTACGAAGTTTGGAGGATGTGACATTTTTTTAAGTCTAAACAAACTCGTAAGGTGTTTTTCGAGAGTGATAATAATGCTGATGGTTCTTTTGATTTGATCCATTGTGATCTATGGGGTCTGTATCACGTTAAATCTTCATGTGTCGCGAGTTACTTCCTTACCATTGTCGATGATTTTTCTCGAACAGTTTGGGTCTTCATTCTTCTCGAGAAAACAGAGGTCAAAACCATACTCCAAAACTTTTGTAATATGGTTAATCGGCAGTTTGGTAAATTCATTAAAACAATATGTACGGACAATGGAACAGAGTTCATGTGTTTGACAAAATACTTCAACGACAATGGGATGTTTTATCAAACTTCTTGTGCAGCAACTCCGCAACAAAACAGTAGAGTCGAAAGAAAACATCGACTTATCTTAAACGTTTCCCGGT
The DNA here is from genome assembly GCA_900406275.1 of Anastatica hierochuntica. Taxonomy (NCBI): domain Eukaryota; kingdom Viridiplantae; phylum Streptophyta; class Magnoliopsida; order Brassicales; family Brassicaceae; genus Anastatica; species Anastatica hierochuntica. The sequence continues at coordinate 21,124 of OVAN01004784.1, forward strand.
CTCTCATGTTCCAAGCTAATCTTTCGGTAAAGTTTTGGGGAGAGTGTATAATTTCGTTTGTGAATTTGATAAATCGAAACCCTTCGAAGATGCTAAAAGGTAAAACTCCGTACGAGCTTCTCCATGGAAAATCTCTATTATGCGATGATATCAAGACGTTTGAATGTTTGTGTTATGCTTATAAAACATCTCAGAGTAAGGATAAGTTCGGAGAATGCAGCCGAAGGTAAGTTTTCGTTGGTTATCCATTCAGGAAACGAGGTTGAAAACTTTATGACATCTTGAGTAAAGAGTTCTTTGTATCTCGCGACATGGTCTTTGATGAAAAATCATATCCCTTTTCTAAATTTACCGAACATGTACCAGCTGCACCTGTATTAAATTCAGATCACAACGTTGATGTTTAGATTATAGACGACAGGAGTAGAGTTGTTACTCTTGATCAATATGAGCAAGAGCATTAGCCTGTGGTACAACAAACATCTCCTTGTCCTATCGAGAGCAAGCAACCACTGCATCAACAAACAACACAACATCACCATGTCCTCGAACAGATTGGCGTAGAAGTAGAGAAAATTTCCGACGTCGAAATCAACCAGCCTATGGCAGATGACCAGTTTGGCAGAGGACATCGTAAGTCGAAGCAATCCGTAAAACTCAACGACTATGTTCTCTACAACTCGCAAAGCATTTTCGATAAACATAATCCTCCCGTTCTTCCCAAAACCAATTCAGTGTCTTCTACTACGGTTCCTAATAAGACTTTGTATCCCATTGGACACTTTGTTTCCGATGACTTATTCTCAACGCGACATCAAGCTTTTTTTCCAGCCGTGTCAACGAGTGTGGAACCACAAATTTTCAATGAAGCCATGAAAGATGAGAAATGGATGAATGCTTGCTCTGGAGAGATAGATGTGTTGGAAATCAACAGAACTTGGGACTTGGAGACTTTGCTTGAAGGGAAGAAAGCTATAGGAAGTAAGAGGGTATTCCGATTGAAGTTCAATTCCGACGGGACTGTGGAGAAACATAAAGCAAGACTGGTATGTCTTGGAAATCGCCAAGTTGAAGGTGAAGACTATGAGGAAACTTTCGCACCAGCTGCAGAAATGAACACAATCCGCACTTTGTTAGAAGTAGTTGTAGCTAAAACTAGGAAGTTCACTAGATGAACGTACCAAATGTGTTTCTTCATGGTGATCTAAATGAAGAAGTTAATATGAAATTGCCTCCTGGTTTTAAGACTGATGATCCAAGGAAAGTTTGTCGTTTGCGCAAGTCGCTGTATGGTTTGAAACAAACACCACGGTGCTAGTTTGCAAAACTAACCGAGGCGTTACGAGGATTCGATTTTGTGCAATCATACAAAGACTATTCGTTGTTCACTTATATAAAAGATGGAAAGAGTGCTTGAGTGCTTATATATATCGATGATTTGGTCATTGCACGTAATGATATCGCTATCACGACCAAGTTTAAGGCATATCTAAGTGAGAAGTTTCGCCTGAAGGACCTCGGAAAAGCCAAATATTTTCTCGGTATAGAGATAGCTAGAGGTTCGGAAGGTATGTATCACTCACAGTGAAAGTATGCGATTGATATTATAAGTGAACTTGGCTTGCTTGGTTGTAAATCGATGGCTACTGTAATGGAGAAAAACCATCACTTGATGGCCGATGAAAGCCGATTACTTTCGGATCCCACATGCTTTCGTCGGGTTGTTTGTCGCCTAGTGTATTTGATGATAACAAGACCGAAGATTTGTTATTCTTTTCATGTCCTTTCTCAGGTTATGCATGCTCCAAGGGAAGCTCATTGGGAGACAACTATGCGTGTGATTCGTTACCTGAAAGGTTCTCCAGGTCAAGGAATTATGTTGAGATTCGGTAGTGACCTTCGTGTGCGAGCCTTTTGTGACTCAGATTGAGCATCTTGACCACGAACAAGATGATCTCTCTCGGCGTATGTAGTAATGTTTGGGAATTTTCTGTGTCATGGAAGATGAAAAAACAAGAAACAGTGTCTCATTCTTTTGTTGAGGCTGAATATATGGCAATGGCTGCAATGCTACGTGAAATGAAGTGGATGAAGCACATCGTGGCAGACCTTGGCGTGGAGCATGCGGAACCAATGGAGCTTTATTGTGATAGTAAGTCCGCAATATACATTCGACTAATCTGATGTTTAACGAGAGGACGAAGCACATTGAGTCTGATTGCCATGGTGTTCGAGATGTGGTTCAAGATCGGTTGACAGTGACTCAACATGTACGTACAACAGAGCAAGTAGCTGACATCTTGACTAAAGCTTTAGGAAGACCTGCTTTTCAACATCTCTTGTCCAAATTAGGAGTCTGTAACTTTTATGCTCCTATTTGAGAGGGAGTGTTAAGATATATGTGTAATTATATTAGATTATATTGGTTGGGATAATGATGAGTATATATTCGGTATGTATTTAGGTTAGATTTAGTCTTATCAGAGACTTGGGGTAGAAGTTATCTTGTAGCTTGTATATAAGAGCCTTGTACGATATGAATATATAACAAATATTCTCCTAAGCACTCTCTTTGCAGATATATTTTAAATATTTGAAATATTCCGCTTTTTTTCGGTTCAAATTTGTCGATTATCAAGTATAAATAACAGTTTAAATTTTTTAAAAATTTGGTTTGATTCCAATTAAATTTTTTTTTTTCGGATCCAAATAATATGCCCACTGTTATTTTTTATTTATCACTATGGTTGCTAAGAGCATGATAATGTGTAATACTAGTTATCAAAAAAAAAATATATAAACTACAGTTTTGAACCGCGCAATCGCGCAGATTTTTTAAAAATAATTTTATATATTATTAATCATGTTTAGATTTTTCGAGCATCGAGTTTATAATTTTCGGTTATTTCGAGTTTCAGATCGGGTTTAGGTTCAAACTTTTAGAATGTTTCAGTTATATCAAATTATGGGTTCGGTTTAGATTTGAGATTTTTGAACTTTCAGATTTTCTCAGATACTTGTATATGTTCAGTTCGGATAATATTCAATTCCCGAAATACCATTAAACAAACCCGTTAGAGTATTTAAAAAAACATCAGATGACTAAACTTAAATTTTTATAGTTTATATAAGTTATTTATAAATTTTTACTGATTTTTTTAAAATTTTATCACTTTATAAGTTTTTTTGAATTTTTGTAACAAATTTTATTTAGAAAATAATAATATTGTAATACAATTATCTTAGAAGTTATAGATTTATTTTAAATTTTAAAACAAACTATATTTAAATTTGCTGAAAATTGATGATTTTAAATTGTGTTGGTTTACAATTTTGATAGTGTTTAAGTGAAAAGAATACGAGAATATTCTAATATGTTTATTGGAATATGTAAATGAGTAACTAGAGTTATTTTAATTTATTTTGACCAAAAAGAGTTATTTTAATTTATTAGATACATTTAATAAATTTTAAAAATATATTTATTTTGAAAAATCACACATAAAAACGTTTATGTCTTCCCTTTTAATAAGATAGATAATAGGTAAAATCGCATAAAAACATTTAGAATAGCATTTATTCACACTTTTAACTTTGGAAATTTTTCACCAACAATTTAAACCTTCATATTGATAATATTATCATTTAAATCTTCAATACGGTTTTCGTCTGCACGCCGTCATTAAAGTTAACGGAAAAGTTAACGATGTTAAATAAAATAATAAAATATGAATAAAAATAAATAATATTAATGAAAAATAAAAAATAGAATTTTTTTGAAAATCAATAAAAATTTAAAAAATCAATGAAAATTAGATTAATTTACAGAAATACACTTAAAAGGAAAAGAAATTTTACA
>OVAN01004785.1:0-24981 GCA_900406275.1 Anastatica hierochuntica
CTCTTGTTCGGAGTGATCGCTATATCCTCGGGCTGTGTTTGCTATCCCGGACCTGCCTGTGTTGACTTCGGGCTGTCTTCCCAGGCTGCAGCCCGACAATCTCGGTGGGCCTTTCCGGGCTTCTAAATGGGCCGCCGGTATTGGATACTTCTTTGGAAATGGGTATGGCATTGATGGGGGGTGTCAAGCCCACCTCTAACATTGGATTTGTTCAAACCCAACAATTTAAATGGTGCAAACTTTCTAAGGGAATAAAATAAAATTGTCTAAAAATTAAGATGACCTAACTATTATTTAAATGGAATAACGATTCTGTATATGAATATATTTTTAAAATACACATGTTTCAGATGTTAGAATATATTATGTTTCTAATTTTTATATGAGTAAATTAAAATTTATTAATACTAATTTAAATATTTTTATAATTTTTAATTTTTAAAATAAGTTTATTTGAAAACATAAGTTTGTATTATTTTTTGGACCAAAAAAAATTTGTGTTATTTTATACACATAATCTATAAAATAATTAGTATATTAATTTATTTAATTATATTTGTTTTTAAGTTTAGTAATTTAACTATACAATATATGATGAGAATTTTCTTTTTTTTTTTGAAATTTTATAGTAAATATTTACCTATTTAAATGTTTAAAAATTAAAATGAAAAGATTTTATGACATTTTGTTGCAAATAAAAATAAAATATATAATTATAATCCAAATAAAAGATATGAAAAGATATTATGATTTGTTAACTTTTAGCTAGCTAACTAGAATGGATCTGAGGTTTTTATCCTTAATGAAATTTTAAATTCCATTGACATAAAATGTAAATAACACATGATATAAATGTTATTTTTAAAATGGTACTTCAGTTTTAATAAGATAAATATGGAGGTACATGTACATGTAATTGTGAGTGTGTTTTTCAACAATTTACACACACTAGATTTTGATCCGCGCCAAGCGCGGGATTATATATTTTTCTTGGTAAATATAATATCTATAGTGTTTTAAATAGTATTGTAAATTATATATAACACATGTCTAATATTTTGAAATATTTTTTTAACAAAAAACATATGTTAATATAATACCAATGTCTTTTGTGCGATTATGTGTAATACAAAAGTAGAGCTTGATCTTTAGATTTTCGATCAGATTAGTTCAATTTTTGTAGGACCCGTATAAGTATCGGTCACATGTCGATTCGAGTTATTTCAAATTTGGATCAGTTCTAAAAATTTAAATGAAAATTGAAACACCAGATAGTTCGGTTTGGTTTGGTATTAACTCAAATCACACAAAAAAAAATCAAAGTAAAGAATACAAACATTCTTACATTATAACTTAATTCAAGCTATTTTTTAGCAAAAAATAAATATTGCACAATTCGATTTTTTAAAACCGAACAAATTTGAAATATGATTAAAAATGCTTTCTAAGTGACTATATGATGTCTATTTTATACTATATGTTTATTGCTATTCAAAACTCTCTCAACCAATATGGGACAAAATAACACATCACTTTAAAAACTATTATATTTTAACTCAATTTCTCCCATTTTTAAACCAAAAATAAATATATACTATTCGATTCAATTTTTTAAAACCAAATATATCCGAAATAAATTTTTTAATGAACATGTAAGGTCTATTTTATATTGTATTATTATTTTTTAAAACTCTCACCACCGATGTGAGACAAAATAATAAACCAGCTAAAGACATTTAAATTTTTATGTATATTAGACTTACGAAATTGAAATTAAAAGAATAAGAATTTAATTTTTTGTTGATTACCTTTGTTTCATAAATTATTAGCAAATTTCTTTTTTGCAATCGTAGATATTTTAAATTTTTCGCAACAATGTATAAAAAGTATATATTAACAATATAGGAAAATAGTTTGAAAATATTTGATTTGAAAGTTAATTGATTACTAGTTTAGAAATAAATTAATTGGTAATATCTTTTTATTTATTTAATTTAGAATTTTATTTAATAAAGAAATGAATGATTGGTTACTTTTCTCTCAAAAGTCTCTTTGATTGATACATAGGATTTTTCATTCTCATTTTCTCTCTCCGTCTTCTCAATTAATATATAAGATTACAACCACAATATATAAGCACGTAAATTTTGGCTTAACTTTTTGAATATAATTATTATATATGTATTTTTAAGAATAATCGTTTATATGAATATATGTAGACCGAGTGGATTTATATTATATACCTTACGAACATTTCGGAGAGAAGATTCCAGTTGGAGTTCAAAAGGAAGGAGATCGTCGTTGGTTAAGTGACTCAAGCTATGACCTCCATGCAACTGATGATTCTAAAGATTCTATATAATGTTCTCTATCGTTGATTCTTTCGATGCGTGATATTGTAAATCATATTAAAATCAATTTTTTATTTTTTTTAATCAAATCTAACATATGAAAGTAATAATTATAATTAACATATTAGAAGAACTTTAAACCGTCTAACGGAAAGTGTGGTAAAAAGTGTCATAATCATGTTATACCGAAGAAATGCACTACTTAGAAACATGATACGAAAACAGATATACATGCACTACAACAAATCATATGTATTGTATCATTTATAATATTTGTTTATATCATTTATTGATTGATACAAATGAATTTGCATCGCTTTTATAAGTGATTCTGGAAGTGGTGACTCCAATTTCTTTTGACTCCAATTTGCCATTGATGCAAGTAGTTCCATCATTTATTCTAAATGATATTAATATGTGTCATTTGCAAAAAAACGATGCTAAATATTAATATCGATTGCAAATAACTAATTTTAAATTTAGTGTCTCTTTTTGTATAAATAATTAGTTTTATATTATTTATAAAAGAATTCATTTTATTTAATATTTTTAGTTTAATGCAATTTTCAATTTGCAATTTATTTTATTTTATTAATAAAAATTCTTTTTAAAACATTTTTGTCATTTACGATATTATATATTAACTTTTGTGTATTAAAAAAAGTCGTTTCAACATCTATCAAAATTCTTGGTAAGATATTTACTAAAAATAAATTACAATTTACAACAACAAATATTAAAAAAAATCCTAATAGACTGCGATCAAATTGTTCTACATTTTTTGTTCATGCTTTTTCCTTTCATTTTCATTTTCTCCATCGTCATATTAGTTCTTCTGCTCATAAAATGAAAGTTGTCCATTGGTCTATTACCAAAGATCCATAGAATCATCACTGTACTTGAGTAATTTTCATCCTACAAAATTTTGACAAAAAATAAATGATTTAGATAAAATAAATCCTTGTGAAATTTTCTTTTAGATTATTGCAAAATGTTAGGGTACCTTTACTTTTACTTAATGTGCTTCCAAATCTTGTAAATCATCAACACCTTCTATGTTTTGTTTTCACGTATTACTTCTAAAGTATGAAAAACGAAAATATGGAAAAAGTTGAAGAAAACCAAAAAAGATAGAATAATAGAAAATAGAAGAACCTATGAAGGTCTGAAGAAGTTTTGTAAAAAAAAAAAATGTTTGAGATATGAGATCTCCAAAACTTATTTTAACTATTGGAAAAATGTAACTTAAAAAAAAATGGTGGCGTGAAAGAAGGATTATGGGTGAGGATAAAATTTAATTATTTGATTTTGATGGTCGAAGATATTAGCAAGAATTCACGATTTTTGTTTATTTTCTATGTAAGATTGTGTTTAAAAGTTGTTTTACAAAAAAAAAACGTTAGATTTTGCGACAATTAACTATTATTGAAAAACAAATATTAAAAGTAATTATTTTGATGCCAAGGTTAGAAAAGTAATAGATTTTTGGCAACAATTTTCACCTCACACAATTAAAAAGCAGTAGCAGTTAAAATTAATTAGTAATCACATATTCCATCTTGTTTCTTTCAGTTAACTAGATATGTCTATATATACACACGTATATTGTTAGCATTATTATTTAAGTGATTTTTGGAATTGTTAAATTTATATATATATAATTAATTTAAGGACGTTCATTTATTATTTATCAAAGAAAAAGTTAGATAAATTGCACTTTTATATTATGAAAATTATAATATTATAATAATATTGATTCCAAACATAAAAAAAATAATTATTTTGATCATTAATTATAATAATTACCGATCTAAGATCAGTACAATTTGGATTTCAAAGTGAAAAAATTATTGAGAAAACTGTTAATGTAGTAGCTGTTGATTTTCTTAGCATAGATTAAGATTAAATGGCTAATATCAAATAATCAAAGCAAAATTTTATCAAATTAAATATTGAAAGTTAATAGAAATTAAAATAAACATTATAAATAATAAAAAAAACTATCTATCAATAATTAAAATAACTACATCAATTATGACAACCGAAGCTAAATTATATATATATTTGACAAAATTAATTAGAAAATTATTAGTATCAATTTTTAATTGATGCTATATTCATATTTAGCATGTCAATCTTTGTTTATTTTTGTCAATTTTAAATGAAGTGATATTAACCATTCTTACAATAACAACATTTACTGTAACTGATGTAAAAGTACATATTTAATGTCATTTGTTAAATATTGATTCTATTTAATATCATTTATTTTTATGACACAATATTACTGATGTTAAACATATCTTTTCTTGTAGTGATGGATATATACATAAAGATATATATAAACATGTTTATGCAAAAAGGACATATTTTCCTTTATGGACTTATGATTCAGTGAAACATTGTTCAAATTTCTCTTTTTTTTCTTTTTTTTTTCTATTTTTTTCACTTTTAAAAGAGATACACTTTCAAAGCAAGTTTCATTGATTTATATCTAGACCCTATCAAATGTGTTAGTATGAAGAAAGAAGCAGAGAGGAAAAAGATCGAAAACAGAGAGGAAGAGAGAATGAAGATGTTTCTTCGTACATTCAAAAGTTTGTTACAACCAACACTTATACAAACATATCTCTCTCTTGGTTAACACTAACCAGAATGTTACTTAACCAAGTACTAAACCAATATTCAAATGCTAATAAAATGTTATCCAATTATGAGTATATACATAAGAAAAAAATAATATTATAAAAGAGATACGTAAACAGACATATTCTTTCTAATTGGATCAATTTCGAAGTGAAGAGTATCAGATTCGGAAGTGGCAACATCACCAAAAACAACGTCGTGAGAGTGAAACACCATCTTTGGCCAAGACAACGTATCTTTTGTTGATGAAAGAGAAATATCCATAAAGAGAGGTTTTAACTTCATGATTTATGTGTGATTTAATAATTCTCAGGCAGAGATTTTGTGTTTGATGAATTCAATGATGAAATTGTTGAACAATCTTAGAGCATCGTAGTCTTCATCAACCAATTGAAGAAATTTTTGGCTCAAAGTTTTCTGATCTGCTTCACGCTGAAAAAGAGTACGTGCACAAAAAGGACATATTCTTTTGTAAGATTTTAACATATTCATAATATATAACGTCTACTTGTTTCCATATGTACAAAAGTCAAAAGTAGCTATTAATCTCACTATAGCTGCGAATTATCGAAGTGTACTCATTTGAATACATGAGAATAAATGTAGATACCAATGAGTAATTTTGATTTAATTGAGTAAGAAAACATTCAAAGCTTTATGTAATAGAAAATTTGATAATTTTAAAGTTTCCCAATGACAGCTATCCCTAGAACTTGATATTCGTTTCTATGAGCATAATGCATTTTCTAGAAGTAGATTTTAGTTTTTTTTTTGTAAAAGTAGATTTTAATATTTTACTAGACCGAAAATAAATTTCACAATTAACAAAAAACTCAAGTGTGAATCTTTTTCATTGAAGTAACTGATGATAAAGAAGATGATCAACGGTTGCGAACTTGTATTTGTGAGCTCATGAAGCTATCTTTCTGTTTGTTTGTTCATGGCCCATGCATACTTGTATTTGTGATCTCATGAAGCTATCTTTCTGTTATATAAAATTTTAAAAAAGTGGCCCATGCAAGTTTCGATCTTCACGTTATTAGCACAGATAGCTTCTATCTTTCAGTTTATATCTTGGGTTCTCGAGGTTCTCAAGTTGAAATCCAGATGTAATGGATTGTATTTCACCCTCGCGATAAGAACTATATGGGTAAATTGCTTGACGATCCATCCAAAAGGAGCCGTGTCCATGCGGTTTTCCTCTCTCGCATAGAGCCAACCTTACTCTATGTGCTGTCCTGGGTGGGCTACCATCCTTTTCCATTCCACTACTTTACATGTTAGCTCGTCTCTGTCTTCGTCTTTGTGTCGGCCGATTCAATTGATGCTGCTCGTCCGTCAGGATGGCTCGACGTGGGCCCCTATTCTTCTTCCTAGTTCCACCTTCTTGACATAGTTTCCGTCTCTTGAATTAAATAAATAAATCTGGAAATTATGGAACGTAAAAAAGAACACCAACATTGTAGGAAATAATTTCTCTCTTCTTGTCTCACAGACACACGATCATATATCAAGATAAAATATTTGTGAAATAAGATAATCATATATATATATATATAGTGTCATGCGAAAGAAGAACACATTGCATGTGTGTGAATGTAGTAAGAAAGAAGCCATAAAATGTATGGACTAACAAGAAAACATCTAAATAACAAAACTAGAAAGTGAGTTTGGCTAGCGAAAGGCGTCTAAATAATAAAGAAATTAATGTCAACAACGAAAAAATCACAGAAATTTCTTCAAACGTTACAAAGGAAAACGTTAAATCAAATTTACATATAGTTGATTTCTTGTTTGAGACATCCTAGGCTATCTCTTGTTCATTTTCCGGCTCATTGGATTTGTTTAAACCCAACAATTAAAATCGGGCAAACTTTCTTAAATTCGTCTAAAAAGTAAGACTGCTTAACTATTAATTGGTCTTGAGTTCGAACATAATGTGAATTATATTGTGGGGTACATCGAGTAATAAATTATGTCCTCACATCAATGATAGTTAGAGGTAGATAGTTCTTGACTTTTTTAACCAAAACTTAGTTTCATATACAAATGTGTTTTATAGTTGCGGGTAGGGGTGGACATTTTTACCTGAAATTCGGGTATCTGACCCGAACCGACCCGAAAAATCTGAACCGAACCGAAACCGAAATTTACAAAATATCCGAACGAATCTTAAAATCCTATATCCGAAAACTCGGAACCGAATCCGAACCGAACCGATAACCGAATAGGTACCCAAAAATATCCGAAATTAATTATATTCTTGATAATATTAGTTATATTCATGTTTTAAGTAAAATAGATATCTAGAATTTTAGTTGTAAATCTAAATTATTAGTAATTTTTATGATATTTGGAGTATTTTCGGGTTATTTAGGGTAATATGCATAAAAAATAACCAATATGAATCGAATTTAAAAAAATACGGATAATTTGAAGTAAAAAGTTCATTTTAAGTATATTTTTAGGATCCAAACCCGACCCGAATCGAAATACCCGAACCGAACTCGAACCGAAACCGAATTGTTAAATTATCCGAACGGTTCCTCAAATCCTATATCCGAAATACCTGAAACTCGAAATGCCCAACCCGAACCGAACCGAATATCTGAATGTCCACTTACCGGAAGAAAATCAAATCTTGTTTGTGAATGTGACCGGATAAAAAAAAAGTGAGTTGTTTGGTGTTCTATTTAATTTTCATTTATAGTAATTATTGTGTGCCTACCCTAAAAGGCTAAACTAATGGAAGAAAGACTAAAATAATCAGGAGAGGGAATGTTTAGATTAATAGGGTACAATACTTAAAAACAAAAGAATGCAATGGATCAATGCATGAGAAGTACAAAAAGAAACATGCAAGTACAAGAGGATAAGGGTTGAAAGGTGAGTGATTGGCTCAATTTTATTACAACATTTTATTTATTTTAGGGCATATAGATCACAAAATTGGCAGCCTGAGAAGAAGTGAAAGAGAAAAGAGAGGAAGAGACCGATGGTGGTGATGGTCACGACGGCGACGGTGGTAGGACCGTCGCACGTGGCTTGTCTTACCATGTCTCCATTTGACTGTTCAATGTTCTACTTCTTTAATAATTGGTTCGATTAATATATATATTTGTAAAGGACTTAAATGGTTTTTAATAGGGGGTTTAATATTATGATGACACTAAATAAGTAAGGACGGGTTGCATCCTGGGAACAGGTTGCGAGTTCGAACCCAGCCGGAGGGAACTACCTCACGATGTCTCTGCTCACCCACACAGATATGAGTCCTTGCTTTCGACCCATTTGAATATCCAGTGAGAGAATCTACCCATGAGTTGGCCTCACACCCAAGAATTAGGTCTAATTCGTCATCGTCATGGGTTTAACTCTTTTATTTATCAAAAAAATATAATAAGTATATGCTCTCCAAAACTAGTTAAATCACTTATTACATTTAGTTAATCTTCTAAAAGAATAATATTAAACGTGACATATCTTCTATCATACTTCTTACTGACAAACAAATAATAGTTAACTGGGGCATCTAGCTCTGGTGGTAAAGGACTTACGGCTATGAGTACCGCTATCTGGGTTCGATTCTCGGCCACTGCGGATTTCACATGCGGGCTGCAGCGCTCTAGGAGCCGACACATGGAGTTCTATTTAGACGCCCACATAGCTAGTATGTGCTCCCGATGTACGAGTGTCAATGTACGGATTGATATCGCCCAGTTGGCCGTCGTCCTGTCGATGAGTGGCAGGACACCTGGATTATCAAAAGAAAAGTAATAATAGCTCAATTATGAAATACTAATCTAAAATCATTATTTTATTTTTCTATAACCACGAGGTTCAAGATCCGTGGACCTCTAATCTCTCCGGAGGGTGAAACCAGGTAAAATATTCGCATTTGACGAACTAACCCTTTCAATACACTTCGAATATGTGACATCTTCTTTTAATAGAGGGGCTTTTAAGTAAGTTACTTTGATAATTGAACGGTTGTTAATCAACATAGATCATTAAAGTTTGAGCCAGACCATATATAGAACATGTTTAAAATTGTGATATAGTTCATCAAGAACTAAAGTAGAGTTTTGTTATGTCGTATTCAAAATGGATTAGCAACCCCATGCATGCAAAGAAACACTATCTATTGTTTTAATATTAAACCAATCAAAGAGACACAAATGTCAATCTTATTGATTTAGTTCTCGAGAATTCGTAAAAACTACTTGCGTTATATGATATCATCAATTTATACTTCATCAGGAAACATATATATGAAGAAAACTTCATGAAATATAATTATGCGTTTCATATTGAATTAGAAAAAAAATAGAATGAGAAATGAATATTTCAAAACCATAATTAACTAACCCGAAAAAATGAGAAAAAGTAGAAATAATGGAACAACAGATTTTTAGATTATTTATCAAAAAAGAAAATTTAGATTAACTGAAAAGTTATATTTCGAAGGTCGTAGAACAAAGCCAAACTAAAGCTATTACAAAATTTTGTCGATTCTCTTTATTTACAATATGGCCCTATATAATATCTAATTAGCTTTATGAATGGAAGAAGAAGAAGAATTGCGAAAGTCTCTATTTTCTCATCGAGTAAAGTTTGTTACATCCAAGTTTATATACAACTAACTAAACCGAATCTAAACCAACCTCAAACTCAATCTTGACTTAACCAAACAATCGCAAACCCAATTAAACCAATCTATACATTTGATAATATCCTACACTAAATTATTGAAAATGTCTACATTTGCTCCAAAGAGGAACATAGAAAGCCTAACCGGAACAACTAAGCTAAACCATTAACCGGTTCACCACAATCTGGCATAGACTATTACACAATCCGACCGGCGGTTAAGCTCCAAATATCACTATCCATCTTTTTCCAAGCCAGAAAAGTCTTTTATACATACTGATTTTGATTGAAATGTTTGAGAATGAATCTGCAAAGAAATCAATCGTGCCAACAAAGAAGCATGATAACACATCTTTGAATGATGTAAAGCTTAGGTCTTTGTTTTTTAAGAACAGCTCCAAGTCCTTTACTTGACACTCTTCTCTTTGATCTTGAAACCATCTTCTTATGACGATTGATACAAAAGACTTTGGAAAAAACAAAAAAAAAACAGAGTTTTATTTTCCTTAGGGTTTTTATAGATATATGTATAAGAGATTAATATAAATGATGATACAAAGAATAGTCTTTTTATAGAAGAATAGATAGAAATGTGACCTCACACACTTCTTTTTCACTACCCTATTAGTATGGACCTAACTCAACACCCAAAAGCTAGCTCAAGAGTGGAGGATGCCACATACTTATATATTAGTCCACAAATCTCTCAAGTTCCGATGTAGGACAATTACATCTAATATACCCACTTGTATATTTTGAGTTATTTTATTGTCAATTATTATCATTGAAGTTGATTAACTTACATATGGTCACAATTTCACAAAATCTCCAAACATATATGCCCTATTTGTCCCCGTTGTTGGTATGTATCACGGCACACATGCATGCCACGTTGCAGTCTTGCAGAGTTGTATATCTATTATTTGTTATTGGTTAGCCTTTTGTAAAGAAGAGTATTAGATCATTTTTTTATAACTAGGAGGTTCATAGTCGGTGAGTCCTTAATTTCTTCAGGGCAGAGTCATACCATGTTAGATATTCGTTTTTGGTGAACCAATCCCTCCTAACATAGTTTGAACATGTGATCTCCACTTTTAATAATAGAGAACCTTTTATCACTGGACCAACACTTCGTTGGTGAGTATTGGATAATTACTTTGTAGATTTTCCAAACAAGCGAAAATAGTTTGTCACTATTGCTTCTAGGGTCTAGACATTATGTTTAGAATTAGGAAGGTAACTCGAACACCAACAAATATGCTAAAATGATCAATTTTAATCTACAAACGCTCACAACACAAAATTACTATGGTTACCAGTTGTGACATGCAAAAGGGATCATATTTGAACCAATATATATAAATATATAGTTTACAAGAATTAAATTGTATTCTTTAAAAAATAAATCATGAACCTGATATATATATAATAAGATTAGTGTTTTGACCAACACTAGTCTTAAAATTATCCGTTTTCCACAGCTAAAACTCTTTGAAGACACATTTAAACAAGAACAATAATCATGCAAAGACGACGTGATGCACTATAGTGACTATACTATACAAATTAGTGTTTAATCCGCGTTATACGCGAGATTATATTTTAATTAAAAAATAGGATAGTTGAGTTTTATATGAAGTTAACTTTTTTAAAAAAAAAGTAGGATATATATTAGTATAATATTGAATTAGTATGACCATAACAATTTCAACCTAAAATAAAAACATGAGTTTGACTATTATAATGTTATTGTTTATCGTAAATGTCTTTATCTTTAGTGAGCTCATAATTTTTTGTTGGAATCCTAGAGACAATTAAATATTTTCCATTTTTTGTATAATTAACCCGTACTAGACTAAATCATTTTTCCGTAAAATTTAGTTAGATTGAATTAAATGTTTCCTTCAATTTATTAAGTAGTTAAATTAATTATGTGATAAAAAATATGAATGTGTAATGATCATTGTCTGCATTATGTAATTATATACATTACTTATTTTTTATATTTGATCATGTAATATATTTAAAGATGTTTATTTGAAAAAATATTTTAGAATATTATATTATCATATTACATGTGATGATTTCAAACATATTGTATTTTCATGGTTTGATATATATTATGTATAACCAACCGGAAGAGATTCTCGTATTTTTGAAATGATTCATATCTTGATTTATATTATCTGTATATTTCTCTTAATGAATCTTTTACTTTGTTTATTAAAATATCTTTTATAAAGACGGTTTATATAATTCTTTACAAATTAAAGATCGTTTTTAAAATTGTACTCCACAATTAATAATATAAAGATTAGTCATGATGTGTCCAAAATATTTCGGTCATGAAAATTTCTTAAAATTAGACTTCTTATATCACTGGAAATCATGTTTGTGGATGTGGTCTTCCCTAGACGACATCAACGTAAAAATATTCAGCTTCTAAAACATGGTCTAAAATAAAGGGAACTAGAGTTCATCCCGCGCTATGCGCGGATATATTTTTTTTGTTATACATATAGTTAACTATATAATATTTTGTATACAACTTTTGCATATTGTTATTGTTTTTAAATTTTTTATTTGACAAATGTTTATATGTGATATAACTAAGTTAATTAATTGAAATATTATGTGTTTAACAAACATAATTTTTTTCTATATTGTTTTAAGTTTTATCATAAAACATTTTGTTTATGCGAATTAATCATATTTTGTGGATATTATTTTTTTTAAAAAATGGTATTTGAAAAATGTTTATAAGAATGAAATTAGTTCTTTACATTTTATTTTTTTAACAATATCTTTACTCTAAACCGAATAAAAAAAACATGTGAGAAAATCCGAACAGGTTCCATGCTCAAATATTTTCGAGTTTCGGGTTTTACTCGAACCGAAACCGAAACTCGAAGTAGTATATGGTTGCAACGAACTTTTGCACACACATATACACATATCCTTACCCTTATACCCTTATATCATATATTGTCTTTGTTAATTCGAAAATCTCTAACCCAAATCCTGAAATAATTGGAAAATTAGAAAAGACCCGAAAAAAATCGATTAAACCCAAAATATCCGAAAATTTGAAGAAATTTATACAAAAACTAAACCCGAATCTGAAAACCCTAAAATAGACGAACCTAAAAATCCTGAAACAACCGAAAAATTAGAAAAAGAAACCCAAAAATATTCAATGAAAATCCAAAATATCCGAAAATTGGAGAAATCTGAAGAAAAACCGAACATGAATTTGAAAAACACGAAAATAATCAAACCCGAAAAAAGTATCGGATCTATCCGGGTTTTAATAGTTCTACAAAATCCGATCCGAAAAATCTGAACCGAACATTTCAAAAACCAGAATGGATCCTATAGGGTTGGAGTTCGGGATTCGAACCTTAACTGCACCACGAACGCCTAGTTTAACTTACACTTGTACATTTGTACTAAAATAATATAATTTCATATATACTATAGTATAAAATACATCAAAACCAATTTATTATAAAACAAATAATATATGATTGAATCTATAGTCTTATATTGAACACTATTGTATATTTATCAACTAGGTAGTTGGTCCGCATAAATGCGGGCTTTAAAACTTTGTCAATATTTTTGTATGTGATAATTTCATAAAATTTATGAGGTATGATAAATATAAATATTTATATGATATTTAAAAATTTTTGACTTTTAAATTTTTAAATACTGTTATTTTTTATTTAGTCAATATACTTTAATATATAAATTTTAAATAAGATAGTGCATGCTCCGTTTGGCATGTCTAACATAAGATTGAAATATTACGAACTTTAATATTCAACCCCGCTAAATATGTAGTCTTAAATACTAAATTATTTCATTTGACATATCTTGCATAAGATTGAAATTTTTTTCGGTTTTTGACGTTCGACCTCGTTAAAAACTATAATACTAAAATTTTAATTTTTCTATTAATATTCTTAATACTAAAATATTTTAAAATTTATTTAAATATACCTAGATTTTAGAAAAAAAAAGCATGATTGATTTTAGTATTGTTAAGATATCTTTTTAATTTAATATATTCCAAAATAAGTTTATCTTATATAATATTTAAATAGAATAAATCAAATATTAACATAATTTATTAAGGATAACCATGACTTTTTAAAATAAATAAATTTATTGACTTTATTCTTTAATAATTTTGTTTTTTATTTAGTATTTTCGTTTTTATTTTTAAATAAATAATTTTAATATATTATTAATTAACTAATTCATTAAGAGTAACATAGTAATCAACCAAACCAACTTTTAATCTGGTGCAAACTAACTTCATACTTAATATATAAGATATATGTATGCTAACACGTTAACTATATAAACAATAATATATGCATAATGTATAAACTTATTAATAATAATAACTCTATATAATTTAATTGTATAGAGGATATAACTTGAATTAGCAATATTATTGTTAATTAAATAATAATGATTGTTATAATTTTTTATAATGATTGTGAATAGGTCCAAATTTAAATGACAACTTTTTTAAATAGATAAAAATAATGACTATGTTTTAATAGATAAGATTGGAATATAAAAAAAAGTTTTGGGCTTCTTTGTGGCTAACACAAAAGCACTTATTGTTCTTAGCATTCTTTCTTGACTTTTAAAGTTAAAGTCCGCTCAACTACATTTAGCTTTGATTGTTTGACGGATCCTTTCATCCTGGGCCGATAAATACCAAAAATATTTTAAAAAAATTTCAAAATTCCAAATGAATATCCAAAAATGTGAAAAAACCAAATAATCCGATAAATATTCGAAAATATTCAAATATCTAATTAACTATCCCAAATGAGTATTTAGATTGATACAAAAACCTTAAAATACCAAAAATAAAAATCGAAAATACCTTAAAAAGACTCAAAAGAAATTTTGAATATCCGAAAAACTAAAAATCCCGAAAATAGACTGAAATATTCGACTTGAACTTACCCGAATTTGAGCATACCAAGTTCCCAACCGAAGATTACAAATACCCGAATGGGTATTGTATGGCTGGAATTCTGGATCTAAACCCGGTCGGCCTACAAAATAGGATGAATGCATATCTTATGCTAAAAAAAATTAACAAAAGTTATCTATATTCAAAATTTTATTATTGCTCTAAAATCGTATATGATGTTAAACTTGTAAAAACGTATTTGAACTTAAACACACAAATAGTAATTAGAGAGAGGGAAATGAAAACCCATTGTCTTCCACTTGGTTCCAATAACTGCAAACGTATGGGTGTTTGGAAAATATATACGTTTGTGTTTCGTAGTGTGTTATCTGGTCTAAAATATGTTTCAACCTTGATGGGTTTTTAAGCCCAATTATATACAAGCCCATTAGTTTCAGACGCTTAAATTCAATTTTTTGATAAAATGAGGATAAATACGTTTTTTCTTAACTTCAAAATGCAGATAAATATTTATAAGTTATAATGATTGTTACAAGACTGTTAACATTCTCTTATAAGTTTGCTATTTAGCTGTTAATTAGTTACCTAAACTATTTTTGTTTTGGTTAAAAAATAGTTACTTAAATTTAGTGGTGGGAATGAGTATATTTTCAACATTCAATCTTCGTCATCTTTTCTTTAATTGTTGGTGGAAAAGGTTTTTTCTAAAACAAAAACTTTCTGTACATTAACGAGAAACTATGAGAAACAAAGTTCTGTGAATGAAATAATAATTCGTTGACTTCAGAAAATAAAAGTATTCGACAACTTAGTCGTTTCTGTAAATTTGACTTTGTTTTTGTCGGAGAAAGATTCCGATTATATTGAGATTTTGTAATCTTGTTTGAATATTTATAGTATGATAGGGATAAAAAAAATCGGATATGTAAAGATTGTTAAATGTAAGAAAATGAATAAAAAAAACAAAATTTGACGAAATTTGAAAAGTCAAAATGGACTGTAAGTACAAGTGGCGTATGTATAGAGACTTATTAGAGAGTTAAGACGTAAAGAGAATAATAAGAATTTAGTTTTGGTCGATCGTGATGTTCCCGAGTACGGACAAGTCGGTACAACTCATTCTTGCGTGTATTAGGGTTTCTTTAATAGTATGAACTAAATATATATATTTCATCAATAAAAACACATGAGAATGATTCTGCTAAATTACTTTTTAGTGATGGTTTATTTTAAGTTGCATATAATTTTTTTTTGGACAACGAATTCTTTTCTTTTTTATTTCATCTAATTTTTATTTTATTGAAAACACGAAAGACGGATACAAAGCCGGCGATTGGACGAATCCATCCCGGAACCACAAAGCCGACGATTAGACGAATCCAACCCCGAAGCCAGAAGCCGACGATTGGACGAACCTAACCACAGAGAGCCATGTAGAACATGAAACTAACTATGAAAAAAAAGACAACAACATGAAAAATTGAAAAAGCTGTAAAGGATCTGAAACAAAGTTACGGAGACCTGAACTCTCTTACGAGCGCTCCATACAATAAAATTATTCAATCTTTTCTTTTGGCTTTTTTCGTCGTAAATATTCAAAAATGAATCTTTTTCTCTAGATAAATTGATTTAGGTATATATATTAGTATGTGGTGGACTCCTAACAGATCTAATATCTCTTACAGCATTTTTCACTTGCTTGTTTAATTAGTTGTGTATGGGGTTCTTTGAACATCGAATCCATAGTGTCTGATAGAAAGACACAAATGTTAAGATCATTCAGAGGAAATCAGTTTTCGTAATAAAATAGTTAAAAATATTCAAAATTAATTTATCCCGGGTGATATATATAGACAGAGCAAGACGACTCGAGCAAACTATTTTTTGGTACTCACTTAAATTGTATTTTTGTTGATACTACCAAATTTAAATCTGCAACTGATATCACATGATATTATAATTTTTTAAAAAGTTTATACATCAAACAACTTTTTCCTCTCTTCTTACGAATAACTTATTTAACCTTCTTTTTAGGGCTTTTATAAACATTAGAAGCGACTAATAACCTTAACCTTTTGTTTATCAGAAAAAATCTATAGAATTTTCCAAAACAAAATATATCATATATGTATATATTACATGCTACACATGGAGATAAACACTACATGCTTTTGTATATTAACAAATTATCATTGAGAGTGGATGAAAGTGGCAAAATTAGTCAAGAAAACTATATGTGTAAAGCTGGCGCATAGACTTTGAAGGATCAGAAGGAGAAGACTTTTATGGAGATTGGTGTTATGTGGGAATGATAAATAAGAGCAAGTTGGTACTTTCTTTTAAAGACCAATGGCCCATCCTTCACTTATTTTGTGTCTAAGTTGTGGGTATAAACAACTTCATTAAAATCACATATAAACCATAAGAATTTCAAAATTTATACATTGACAAAAGTTTGTAACATCTATTCAATGTCGCCGAGTATAGTAAATTATATGTAAAATATTGAGTCGTGTTTTGGAATAATTTGTCAACTTTTGGTTATTTTTTAATTTTGTTGTAATTTGTAAACTTTTCTTAATTTTTTTATATTTATTTCTTCATGGGCATATAACTACAAAAAACCGAGACTTTGCTTTTGACGTCCCCGACCTCTTCTAAGTTTGACTATTCGGAGATAATAAAGGTTATTTAGCTTGAGACAAAAGAAAAAAACTTGAAAAATGTTGTTTATTTACTTTGCTAGTCTTTGCTCACGACTACTTCCATTATATTAAAGAGGGTTTTATTTGCTTAATTTTTTTTAATAAATTAGCAATATCTTGTCCCTAAATATACTCGAAAGCTCATACTCCCTCTATTTCGTAAAAATATGTCATTTGATATTTTTCACATAGATTAAAAAAATTGTTAAAATGTCTTATATGGTTTTCTTTAATACTTGTAAAAAAATTTCTCTCCAATTAATACACTAAAATAATAAAGTTTAAATCAGAATTTCGCTTATAAATTTACATCATATTTTTTTTTAAAAAAAAAGTATATAATAATGAATTAATGGGAGTCAAAAACCTATATAGTAATAGGAAACTTTAAATGTCATTTTAACAGCCAGTTAGTAAGGTTGAACTACGTCAAAGTCAACGGCGAATCTGTAACATCGAATGGCGTCTTAAAATTGTCGATACATGAAAATACATACATGTATTAAATATTGCTAATACTCTCTCCATTTGCCAAAATCAATTGTTTAAATTTTTTCTTTTGTTCCTGACCCATCGAGGTGGTCCAGACTAGAGGGTCGGGGTCCTAAGTCAGGTCCTGCAGGGGATACACAGTATCTGGACACGCCTGCACCGTCGATCCCGGGGCGCTGGGAGCGCATGTGAATTCTCCAGAGGTGTCCAGAAACAACGTGAGGTAGTTCCCGCTGAGTGGAGATCGAACTCGCATGGTGTTAGCCACACGAACCCGTCTTTAACCAGTAGGCCACGATGTTCCGGACAAAAAAGAAACTGTTTCGTATAATAATACATCATTTATACCTAAACAATACTCCTTCTCTTTTATAAAAAGTGTGTTTTGAGGTTTGAGTTTTTTTTTTCACAATTTTGAAGTTTTAGTTTTATTTCATTAAAACGTGTTATTTTACATTTTTCAGTGCAAATTTATAACTAAATTTTGGTTTTAACTTCACTGTTTTAATGTATTAATTGATGAAAAAATTTTTAAAAAATAATAATGAAACTTATATAAAAATTTTTAATCGGTGTGAAAAATATCAAAATGATATTAATCTGTGTGAAAAATATCAGAATGATGCCAACTATTTTTGAAAAAATTCAAAAAATAAATCAAAGACAAATCTTTAGGGAATGGAGAGATAGTAATTTAGTATTTACGTCATCAAAGTGATATTGACCGTATAATTATTTGAATTTTTCTTATAATCCATGCAATAATTGACTTCTCTGTTGCAATTATTGTGCAATTAACCCTACCAAATAAATGGCTCACTAGCCCACTCATAATACTCGTGCGATTTGTTTAGTATTTTTCCTTTTGTCTTACGCCGTGTTCAGTTCAGGGATTAAGCTTATTGGTGTAAGGGAAATTAAGGTCCACTGTGTTTTTCTAAGGGATAAATGCATTTGGATTATCTTCTGCTCTAACCAAAGTTCACTTTCTATGGCTTTTAGATTGTTTTTATACATTTCATAGAAGCTCTCATTCTCTTATTGTTGGCAAATTGAATTATCCAAGGCCTATTCATGGAAAGTAGTTTTACTTTTTTTTTTTCCAGGCACTTTGGTGGTTAAATCTGCCATATTTCGAATATACTCGACCCCAAATCGAATTCTAAAAATATCAAAATGGAGCTAAATTTCGTGCACCATAAAACCTGAACCCGAATGAATCTGTCCCGAACCCATTTGTTCTTTAAAAGGTTGCAAAAGATTTTTTTTTTCTCAAACGCAGATTATCCTCTAAGGACAATAATAATGTTTCTTTTTAACCTATCATCGTCTCGATCAATGGGACGACAGGTTATGTGCACACAGAGTGACATAGATGGGGACCCTTAATTTTTATTTTAAGTTAAAAACTTAAGTCAATAAAAGCAACTTCGAGTTAAACCTGAGAAGTATATTAGCTCGTGAACTTAACTTAATTATTTAATGGCTAATTGGTCATGTTACTTCTATATTATTGTTTATTTTTATTGACATGATTTGATTTTGCGAGTCCGTGATTTATTTGACTCGCATTAAACTAATTGAATCGGACAAAATTATATAGTTTCAGACGCTTCTTCGTCTTAACTAATTACATCTTTGAAAATTAGGATAAACCACATAAATTAAATACAAAATATATATAACCATCTGTCATTAAAAATGACAAAAATAAATTTAAAAGTATTGTGAAATAATTATATCTTGTTGACGAAATAACAAGATATATGATAACATAAAAAAATACTATGAAATTAATGTCATAAACCTATTTTTATGGTCAAAAAGTTCGGAGTCAGTATCCATATATAGTTCGAGGTCCAAACCATATAATTTATCTTTATATTTCGAAAGCATATCTTTACTAACGTTATTTGGATTCGCGACTTTTTCTTTATTTAGAATGATTTTTACCAACGGATCAACATCTACAAACTTTTTTGGTAACAATTTGTGCATATATATTGGAATACTATTCAAGTCAAATAGTCTACTAGTTTACAAAATAATATAAGTATAATCAAGAGTTGACATCGATAGACGATACATATCAATGTTCTAGAATAAAAAGATGTATATTATCACTATAGAAAAATAACTATCCACACAAAAAATTGAGATAAGCATATAAAATTTTAAAAATCTTAGATATATTTTGTTCAACTCTTGGGTTTTTAAAAATTCTATATAATTTAGATTTAAATTTTTGAAAAAACAGGTACGATATTTACATCATAGAAACTTTAAGTTCTAAAAGGAAATTTACTTACTTTGTAGAGTATATGAGAATAATTAGGGTTTTGAAATGCATATGATCAAATAATAAAAGATTAATTTACAGAAATACACTTAAAAGGAAAAGAAATTTTACATTTACACTTGTCTTTTAATGGTTCTCAAATATACACCTCAAATATTAGGGTTTAGGGTTTAAGGTTTAGTGATTATGGTTTAGGGTTTAAAGTTTAGGAATTATGGTTTAGGGTTTAGGGTTTAACGTTTAGGGTTTCTTTTAGTCTAGGGGAATAATGGTCTTTTTCATTAAAAAGGAAGGTGTAAAAATAAAAAATTTTCAAGCAGGGGTATTTTTGAAAAACAGACAATACAAAGGTGTATTTTTGTAAGTCTCCCTTTATAAAAATATTCGTTTTAGACTTTTCACTCATATTAAAAAATATTTAAGTTTAACAATAAATATATTATTTTATGTGTAAAATGTAATTTACAATAATTTTTAACTATTAAAACAATGAGGTTAAAATCAGAATTTCACTTATAAATTTGCATCGAAAATATAAAACGACACTCTTTGTGACACAAAATTAAACCTCAAAACGACATTTTTTGAGAAACGAAGGGAGTATTTATTAAAAACTACATTAAAAATTTACTCCCTCCGTTTCAAATTAGTTGTCGTTGTAGAGAAAAATTTTCGTTTCAAAATAAGTGTCGTTTTAGAGTTTCAAGTTAAAATTTATTAACTTTAATTTCTTATTTATTTTTCTTTTGATTAAAATATGGTTAGGGGTATGGGTTATGATGTTTTTTTATTGAAATTATAAAAAATCAAATGTTTTATTAATCTGTATGCACATATCTAAAACGACAATTAAAATGAAACGGAAGGAGTATTTTTTTGAAAAAATAAAACATTCGATATTTTGAAATAGAAGAGTATACAATTGCATGCAAAATCGTAGTCTACTTGCTGACCACGAACTTCCTTCTACGCTAATGTTTTTAAATTCACACATTAAAGTCATATCGCAATCAAGTGATTTATTAAATTAGTTGTAGAATTGATATTACATTAGTTAAATCGATCATGTTTGATGCTTTATGGGAGTGTGTTACGTGTGAACAGAACCTGACAACTTGATCGACGAATCAAAACGTCAAAACGCATCAAACCAACGCGTGAGGGTGATATCTACGTGGCAGAAACTTCCAATTGCTCCAAAAATACCTTTTTATTTCTCTTAATGAGATAAAGTTTTAGATAAATAAAATTCGATTTTTCCTACTTTTTTCTATGTTATGAGATTTTTTTTGAGTGAATCGTGTAAGAAAGGAGTTTTAGAGAACATAGACAAAGATAGAAACTTTCATTTTATTATTCATTGTTTTGTTTTGCATACTCATTATAATCGATAGTTGCTTTATATATAACTTCAGCACTAGGGTTTTTCTTTATTGACAGCTCATCATTTGCAAAGGATCAAATCTGGTGTTGAGGATGGGACTGTCAGCTTTACAGGACTCAATCATTGTCTTGTCCTTTTGTGAAACTTCCAGGTTATTTCCTCTGTTCTTGTCTTCTTCTTTCTGCAAATATAGACGTTGAGGTGTTGTGATGATGGGCTTTGATATTTGCCTCAGCTTGGGCCTTTCCTGATTTTGTTTCATGATTTGCTCTTTTGGACCAGGGTCCAATATCCCTTTTTGTGTTTGAGCAAGGGAGGATGTCGAAGGCGGAGGAGCTTGAGCTTGCGACGGCTGATCCTGACCTCCGGTGACTTTAGCTTGATTCAGCTGAGCCCCGGTTGTATTTCCTCCAATAGCCCCCCTAAAACTTAGTGTGGGAGGTTCGACCACACCAAGTTTGTCTCAGAGTCTTTTGAAGGAGGTAATCGGAAGCGATTTGGTGAAGATGTCTGCAATGTCTTCATGAGACGGTATGTTTTCAACTTCCAGAGCTCCCAGACCTACCCTTTCTCTTACATAGTGGTAGTATAGCTCGAAATGTTTTGTTCTGCCATGAAATGTTGGATTGACAGAGAGGTAAATCGCAGACATATTATCACTGAAGAGCTTTGGTGTTTCAGGAATGGAGATTCCTAATTCTCGCATGATGATACTAATCCAAGTCACTTCAGTTGCTGCTTCAGACATAGTTCTATACTCAGCCTCTGTGGAGCTTCGTGAGACAGTCTTGTGTTTTCGAGATGACCAAGATATAAGATTTGAACCCAGGTAAGTACAGTATCCTCCAGTAGACCTTATGGTAAGCTTGCACCCTGCCCAGTCACTGTCACTGTAGGCAGTAAGAGTATTATCAGTATCCTTAGTGAAGCTCATGCCCATAGTTATTGTTCCTTTAACATAGCGTAGAATCCTCTTTAGGAGATTGTAGTCAGACATAGTAGGGGAGTGCATCTTTTGACATACAAAATTGACTGAGTATTGTATGTCTGGCCTTGTTAATGTCAGGTACTAAAGCTTTCCTGCAAGGCTTCTGAAATAGGAGGGATTTGGGAACTATTCATCTTTCTCAGGAATCTTGTTATGTAGGAGAGGCAAAGGAGTAGGCATGGCTAAACACAGGGACATTGCAGCTACAGCAAGTAAGTCTTCTGCATACTTTTCCTGTGAAATGAACAGACCATGATCATGAGAATGAACCTAAATACCCAAGAAGTAATGTAGAGCTCCTAGGTCTTTCATTCTGAATTGACTCTTTAGATCTTTCATAAAGATGTCCATCAAGGCTGACTTATTTCCTGTAATTGTCATATCATCAACATATAGCAGCAGAATGATGATGTCTTGTCCTTTTATGCAGACAAACAAAGAAGGATCTTTGACGCTACAGATGAATCCAAACTCCAACAGGTAATTGCCGAACTTATTGAACCAGGCTCTAGGGGCTTGTTTTAGACCATACAGGGATTTATGTAGTAAGCAGACATGATCAGGTTTAGCTTTATCTACAAAACCAGCTGGTTGATACATATACACTGTTTCTGTTAGGTCCCCATGTAGAAAAGCGTTTTGGACATCCATCTGTTTCAAGTCCCATTGCATTGTTGTTGCCATGTGTAGAATCAATCTGATTGTAGCAGTTCTCACCACTGGACTATAAGTGTCAAGGTAGTCTATTCCTTCTTCTTGGCTGTAACCTTGAGCCACCAGTCTAGCTCTTATTTTGTTTAGTGAACCATCGACATTTAGCTTAGTTCTGAATACCCACTTGCTGCCTAGAATATGCATATCTGAAGTGTAAGGGACTAGGGTGAAGGTATTAGCTTCCTTGCAGTTGTTGATCTCTTCACACATAGCACCATTCCATCCAGGGTGTTTAAGAGCCTCTATAACAGTCTTGGGTTCAGGGTATGCAACCTTATGAGTTAGCAATGCATACCTTGGATCAGGCTTTACTATCCCTGCTTTACCCCTAGTGATCATAGGGTGTGGAGTATTGTTTTCTATAGTCTGATAGGTTTCTTGTTGACCAGTTTCAGGTTGGTTCAAAGCAGGAGTCAAGCTGGGAGAAGAAGAGACACTGTCGCCTATAGGAACAGATTTTATGTCTGCCGTACGCCCAAAATGCCTCCCTTCTTCAGTTTGATCCCTACTTTTAGCAGAAGAGGAGCCTGAGTGAGATAAAGAAGGGTCTGAGATAGGAGTTTGAGGTGTAGAAGAGGTAGGTTGTGATGATGAAGTAGTTCTTGGTGTAGAAGAAATAGTGGAAGCTGCAGAGATTGGTAAGGGAGGAAAATCTTCATTAGTGAATAATGACTCCACAGGTTCAGGGTTTGCACTTGATTCTCTTGATGACTCAGTGTTTTTACTCACTTCTGGATAACCACAGCTCAATTTCCAAGCTTCCAGTAAGGGTGTTTTCTCACTTCTCCTGATTGAAGCATACTTCTCTGCAAAAGGAAAGGTATGTTCTTCAAATATTACATGCCTTGTAATATATACCTTTCCTGTAGGTGGGAAGAGACACCTGTAACCCTTATATCTTTCATTGTATCCAAGGAATACGCAATGAAGAGACCTTGGATCAAACTTATTGTTTGCGTAATCTCTTAATGTAGGATAGCAGCTGCATCCAAAGATTCTCAAGGCCATATAATCAGGAGCTCTCCCATTCAATACCTCAAATGGAGACTTGTTCCCAGACAAGACAGAGTTAGGCAGAAGATTGCTTAGAAAGGTAGCTGTAAAGAAGCTTTCTACCCAATACTTCTGTGGGACTTGGCTTTCAAACATCATGGTTAGTCCTAACTCTGTGATTTGTCTGTGTTTTCTTTCAGCTAAACCATTTTGTTGTGGTGTGTGAGGGCAAGAGATGAGCTGCTTTATGCCTGACTGTTGAAGGTGAGTTAAGAATTTAGTACTTGTAAATTCCCCACCCCCATCACACTGAAAGGAACTGATCTTGTAGTTGAGTTGATTTTCAACCATCTTTTGAAACACACAAAATGTAGCATAGAAGTCTGATTTCAACTTGAATGGGTAAAACCAACAAAATCTTGACCAATTGTCTATGAAAATTACATAGTAACGAAAACCTTGACCAGAGACTGTTGGTGCAGGTCCCCAGAGGTCACTATGTATCCTTTCCAGAGGCCTTGAAGCAGAGAAAGATGAAGCAGAGAAAGGTAAACGACTACTCTTCCCAAGTTGACATGATGAGCAAATCTTCTTGGTACTCTTATTGACTGAAATAGCTTTATTTGCAGATAGAAGTTGGAGAATTTGATCACTCGAATGTCCAAGTCTCCTATGCCAGACTTTATCACTGGTTGAATGCTGTCTATTGGAATAGTAGGCTTGTATTGGAGGATCTTTCAGCATGTAGAGGCCATCATTGTTTCCTCCCAAGGTTAGAACCTTCTGAGTTGCTTTG
>OVAN01004786.1:0-24978 GCA_900406275.1 Anastatica hierochuntica
TCTATAATTCTTTCAGGCATTTAAACATTCACCTTCTAGCAGTTAAATTACTTAAGTTCGGAAACTAAGTGATCAATTCAGTTTCATGCATTACAATAAATCATAGACGAAGATCCATTAGATTATATCCCTAATCATGCGATTCTATATCAACAACTCATGAATCCCTATGAGAGAATCTCTAAACCCAACGAACAGACTACTCACTANTAACAGACTACTCACTCATGAATATAGTAAAAACACAGATCAAATTCATGAGAGACATGATTGTATTAAGCATAAAAAAAAGTAAATAGGGTTCCGAAGACTTCTCGATTGGAGAACAAAAAGACTTCTTCTCCCTAGGTTACAAATCTCTCTCCATCTCTCTAAAACTCTCTAAAATTGCATTATTATAAGGAAAACACGAGCTTAGGTCTTTTTGTTGCAATCTGGTTCGAAATAAGTTCGGTCTTGTTCTTCGTAAAATCGGTCTGCAGATCGGGACAGGGATCGATCGATCCACACATGGATTGGTCGATCTGTATCCAAAATTCTGGATATTTTCCAGCTTTTCATGAACACTTCCTTCTACGCTTGAGATTCATTCTAAATGCATTCTTTTCACACATTCAAACTTGAATCTTGTAAAAACAACAAAGAACACAAACTCGCGCCAAAACAATCCGATTACATACTAAAAACCTTAGATCTCGTGTGAAAACCTCAGTAAAAGCCTATTAAAATACTGACACATCACTAATTCAACCAACCCTTTTTCCCTTATACCCGTCGACAATCAGAGGCCATGGAGACATACGATTTTCACAGCAAACAATTGGAGAGAAGAGAGGAAGAGAGAAAAAAGGAAGAAGGCAGTACAGTCCAGCAGGAAACAAAAAATATATGTTGTGGAAAAAGCAACGATCGACCAATCAAATCATCTTGGATGGATCTCAATTTTCTAATGAAGGCAAACGATCCTTAGATCAAAATTCTCCAATTTGCAGAACGCTTTTTCATCGAGTATTGAACGAATTGTGCTCAATTTTCTAAAAGGAATATGTGCAGTCCGAATCCGCGACCACTCGGTGTTTGAAGGGAGATTCTTAGAGAAATTTGAGTATGATCGGAGCATACTCAGTGGCTATGGATAGAGGACGCCTATGGATTTATTCTGACCGTTAGGATCGTCAATTGAACGGTTAGTTTGTGAGTTAGAGCTTCGTCTTTGTACGACATTGAATCTGTCAGATTTACAGAAATCGTTGGTTAGATTTTGTTTCGGTTTTGATTGGGTTAAAGGTTGGTTTTGGAGCTGATTCTTGTGAGATTAATGTAGGGACTCGTATGAATCCATCGGAAAAAGAAACACCGATTTCAAGTTCATATGAGCGGAGAAGCACTTCCCGTAAGTTGGTGCAGAGAAGCTATCCGCGTCAAAAAGGAGCTAAGGAGCTTCAAGTCGAGGTTCTAGAGAGTCGCAGACGGCCAGAAATGTTTCCAAGAACGTGTCTTCCTTCGGTAAATAAAATTTCCATTTTGCTCCTTTCCGGGTTTTCTGTTTTGGAAAGTTTTCATATATGGCAGGTTTCCATATTTGGTAAGTTTCCTTTTTAGGAAAGTTTCCTTTTTGGGCAGGTTTCCCTTTTTGGTAACTTTCCTTTTCAGACAGGTTTTCTTTTTGGGTAACTTCTATTTATGACACATTTCTATAAATAGTAAGTTTCCGCTTTAAGTAGGTTCCCGTCTAAGGACTTATTCGGGTTCCTATTCCAAGTTCCTTTCCAGAAGGAGATTCAGCAACGGAGAAGAAGTATAACGGAGGATCGACGTGGGGTAAAACCTCGAAAGAAGGAACGTCAGTCGGCCATTCTAGAGTTGTTTCTTCGCTGTAGCTAAGGTGAGGAGTTCCCGTCCCCGTTTTACTCGTTACTTGTTTAACTTTGTTAGACTAGGATTAGAGTATCGGCCGGTGTCGACTATAAGTCTCGACACGAATATGTACTTTGTATTATGTATTGCTATGACATAAGGTCTTATACGCCTAAATGTGATTGTTTGTTAGGTCGCTAAGTCGAGCCTAGACTAGAACCTGAAGTGTGAGAACATAGGTTTGTCTAATGAAAAGATTAGGTTAAACTGGCATTACTTGAGAATTACGAAAGAGATAGTGATTGCATGTCAATGAATGAAATTATTTCCTGTGTCGTTGTGTGAGATTCAACGAATGAGTCTCACCTAGTCAACGGGTGAGATTCGCCGAGGGGAGGTCCACCTGGGCGCGACGTAGTGTTTCATAGAGTAGTTGTTGCGGAAAGCATGCGCAGGGGAGACCCTGACGAGGGAGAACCCAGGTTTTGGTGGTTTTGCAGGTAACACGCGCGGGGAACCTGACGGGGGAGAACCAGGTGTTACAGTTGGGTGAGTAGGCCGACGTTGAGGCATACCTTGCGGGTGAGATTCGTCGACGTTGAGGCACACCTTGCGGGTGAGACTCATCGAGTTTTTGGCACACCTAATGG
This sequence comes from Anastatica hierochuntica, assembly GCA_900406275.1. NCBI lineage: Eukaryota > Viridiplantae > Streptophyta > Magnoliopsida > Brassicales > Brassicaceae > Anastatica > Anastatica hierochuntica. The sequence goes on from OVAN01004786.1 coordinate 2,508, forward strand.
GTGATATTAGCCGGATGAGGCACACCCAGTGGGGGGTGAAGTTCTTCGAATGAGTCACATCCTGTCATTTTAAGCGTTGTTTAAGTGTCTTTTATGAGTCGATTTTATGTTGTGTTGTTAAGTAAATGCTTGCGCGGCACACTAGGTGCTTTCTGTGCACTTTAGGGGTTGTGGTCTAGTTCTAGTCTTTCGGAGTTAAGCGGGTAGTGGATGAGGCGGAGTCGGGTTCGTCCTCACCGAGTGACTTGTTTGAAAAGTCACTCACCCCTCTCTTTCTTCTCTTTTCCTTTTTGGTGTTTCTGAATGTTTCAGCCAGAAGTAAAAATTATTGACTGGTTGGTGAAATTTGCTCCGATTTTGGCAGTACCATTCGGGATATGGATGTTACAAGCGGTATTAGAGCCTAGGTTAAAGGTCGCTCTGGTTCTGACCCGGAGAGTCATAGATTTTCAAAGATAAATTATTTTCTAAAAATTTTGAGATTTAACGTTTTCATGGCTAGCCACCAAAAATACCGAATTGCGAAAAGAATTAGTAATCACCAACTCGGGCATTAGTCTAACTTCTAGCTTTAGAGTCCTTCTTTTGAGTTCCAAGGTACCAGAGCATCGATAGCAAGGGTTTTGAGACCTCGGCAACCGCGTCAACCAGAAGACATCTTCTAGTGCCATGATTATCGGAGCTGACATGTCATGTCTAGATTTTGCAAGGGAGAACCGTAGACAAGATCTAGATCGGGGTGCGAGGGGTAGAATAGATTATGAGTCGGGTTTTAATTATTTGCTTGTCCTTGCAAGTCTAAGTCCTTAGGTTTCCGAGTCTTAATGTTTTCCGAGGAGGGGAGTCCTCATTCTATGTCAGTTTTCTTCTTGTAGCCCATCCATTAAGCTCCAAAGCTTAAGTTAGAATTAGCAGAGCTCACATGATAGTACATTCGACCGAGACTCATGTACGAACGTGACTACAACATCTCAGGCGGGTTGTAGCTCCTCTCAAGCCACAGACTCAGCGTGCGAGGACTAATGGTAGTTATCATCAGTGACCAGATAGCTACTCATGTTGATTCACTGCTATTGTTCCTTGTCGTGGAGCCATTTCTAAATCCTTCCTAATTCAGCATCGTCGATTCTTTAAGTTGCTATAGTTGGTTGTACCAAAGCTACCAGAAGGTCTGAATTGGAGATCGCGCTCATTTCAAAGGTCCAAGGAGCTTCAACACCGATTGGGGAGTACACGACAACCAAGGAGGTTCCGCATTGCTGGGAGTTGGTAGTAGTAAGTTCCACCGAAGCAAGGTAGTGGAGGCTGAGTAAGGACAGTTTGGCTGGATCACCAAGCTATAAGGACACAGCCAGATAAAGAGGTCGCCTCAGGTGTTGAGATGGCGCTGGGTACGTCTAGAGCTCTACCAAGTAAGAAGAGGAAGCCACTATAAAATCAGATTAAGTATTTTATATTATGGCTACTAGGGATGGAAACCCAAGTTATGGTGTAAAGGAAAAAGGGACCTTGTGGGACATGACCACAAGTGGAAGTTGTTAAGATCCAAAGACGGTGTTAGGAAAGCACCATGTGGATCTGTTTTCTAAAAAGCTAGAGCATCGAAGGAGAGCGCAACGAAAGCTTAGTGGACCAGTACCAGTAGAGTGTTGCATACCAATCAACTGAGTTCGACTTAAGGCTAAAGGAACGCCCTAAGATAGAAGAGGTATAAAGACATAACCACAACTAAAGATGAGAAAGTGAGCGTAAAGGAAAAGTCTTGTAAGGAACGAAATCCTGTATAAGGATTGAGGTTTAACAAGAACTGCCTAGAAGGAACCTAGGTAGAATACGTTGTGGGAAGATGGCCTAGAGTTGGCAGTAACTTACGTAAACCAGAAAACCATACTTGTGCATGAAAGATAAATGTCAGTGGACATTGTTGAGATCAAAGGACAGATTCTCCATGGATCGTAGACGGCAGAGAAAGGAAATCTCTGGTGCATAAGGAAATTTACAACTATGGTCTCCCCAGAAGGAGGACACTTCGGAGCTTGGTCGGAAACTAAGCGGGAGAGAGTTGAGACCTAGAGTCGAGAATGGTCCAAGGAAAAAACAAAACCTATGTGTCAGCACATTCGACTGGACTCATGTGCAGACATATTAGTTTTCCGTAGCTTAGGGTGTTGCAGTCTTCAGAATTCGGGACGAATTCTCTGTAAAGAGGGGAGAATTTTAATGTCCGGTTTTTAGCTTCCGGTTAAGTTCCAGAGTTATTTCCCGAACCAAAGCCTTAACCAGTTTCTAAAATAAACCAGTTTTTCCTTAACCTTATCCTATTTAAACCCAATTATAACCTAAAAACCTAAGCTAATTTAACCAACCCTTTTTCCCTTAGAGTCGTCGACAACCAGAGGCCATGGATACATATGATTTTTGCTCCTGTTCAAGTTTTCTTTTTTGGAAAGTTTCCTGATATGGCAGGTTTCCATATTTGGTAAGTTTCCTTTTTAGGGAAGTTTCCTTCTTGGATAGGTTTCCCTTTTTGGTAACTTCCCTTTTCAGACAGGTTTCCTTTTTGGGTAACTTCTATTTATGGCAGGTTTCCATAAATAGTAAGTTTCTTCTTTAAGTAGGTTCCCGTCTAAGGACTGATTCGGGTTCCTACTTCAGGTTCCTTTCCAGAAGGAGGTTCAGCAATAGAGAAGAAGGATAACGGAGGATTGACATGGGGTAAAAGCTCGGAAAAAGGAACATCAGTCGATCATTCCAGAGTCGTCTCTTTGATGTAGCTAGGTGAGGAGTTCTCGTCCCCGTTTTACTCGTTACTTGTTTAACTTCGTTAGACTACGATTATAGTATCGGCCGATGTCGAGCTATAAGTCTCGGCAGGAATATGTACTATGTATTATGTATTGCTATGACATAAGGTCTTATACACCTAAGTGCGATTGTTTGTTGGGTTTCTAAGTCGAGCCTATGCTAGAACCTGAACTTTGAGAACAGAGGTTTGTCTAATGAAAAGATTAGGTTAAACCGACATTGCTTGAGAATAACGTAAGAGATAGTGATTGCATGTAAATGAATGAGGTGATTTCATGTGTCGTTGTGTGAGATTCGACGGATGAGGCCCACCCAGTCAACGGGTGAGATTCACCAAGGGAAGCACACCCGGGTGCGACATAGTGGTGCGCGGAGTAGTTACTGCAGATAACATTCGCGGGGGAGACCCTGGCGAGGGAGAACCGCAGTGCTGGTGGTTTGGCAGGTAACACGCACAGGGAACCTGACAGGAGAGAACCGGGTGTTACAGTTGGGTGAGTAGGCCGACGTTGAGGCACACCTTGCGAGTGAGATTCGCCGACGTTGAGGCACACCTTGCGGGTGAGTTTCGCTGAGTTTTTGGCACACCTAATGGGTGAGATTCACCGGAAGAGGCACACCCAGTGAGTGGGTGAGGTTCTTCGAGTGAGTCACATCCTGTCATTTTAAGCGCTGCTTAAGTGTCGTTTATGAGTCGATTTTGTGTCGTGTTGTTTAGTAAAAGCTTGCACGACACACTAGGGGTTTTCTGTGCTCTTTAGAGGTTGTGGTCTAGTTCTACTCTTTCGGGGTTAAGCGGGTAGCAGGTGAGACGGTGTCGGGTCCATCCTCATTGAGTCACTTGTTTGAAAAGTCACTCACCCCTCTCTTTCTTCTCTTTTATTTTTGGTGTTTCTGCAGGTTTCAACCATAAGTGAAAAATTAATGATCGGTTGGTGAAGTTTGCTCCGGTTTTGGCGGTACCATTTAGGACATTCCAGTTCCTTCGGGATAGGGATGTTACGATAACTCTCTTCATACTTTCCATTGAAGAACTAAACCCTTTTATTCCACTATTGGAGTAAGTACAGAGAGTGAGTGACAATCTAAAGTCATTATGTTCACATTTGGCCATCGATTTTTCACCTGTCTCACAGATTTTTCAAAGAGTGTGTTGGCGAGGAGGAAAAGGAAGTCGTATAAAACCAAGAAAACGAAAACCAATAGAAATTGTTGGTCCTCTTCTCGATACTACCAATGTTCTTCCTGAGTTCATGGAACATAGACAATGACAAGATTCTACTGAGTTTTATTCTAACCTTGTTCCTGTTTATTTGGCGTTGACAAAAATCCCAGAGAAGTAGTAGGAAGGTGAGGCCACGGAGGAAGAGAGCAATGAAGTGGTTTTGTTTGGGTGTGCTTGGCGTTGACTTCCATGTGAATGGTACGGTGGCTCCACTGTACTAAGACAATATATTTTCTTCATCTTCCTTTTGTTCCTCATTGATTGGAGAGTACTCCATGCCATCTCTTAATCTCCCTGACATTTTAAAACAAACTCTCTTCTTGTGTTTTGATCTCTTATGTATTTCCAAGGTTCTTCAAAGGTGATTAGATTTCACACGAACACAAAATAAGATAAACAAAGATGGATCAAGTTTTAGAAGAAGAGTTTCTTTACATGGTTGAAAAGAAACCGAGTTTCCTCCTCTCCATTAAAAAGCATAGTACCCTCAGTTTTAGTTAATAGAAACTTCAGTAACACTAAGACTAAGATGTTTCCGTCTTGCTTCTGTCATCATGTTTCAACCTTTTTGTAACATCCGTCTCCTCCTTTCCCGAGAACAACATGTCACGTACTCTAACATGCAACTCAAGTAACTCAACATAACCAATAATCAACTATATCAATAATAAACTTCCTCCACATTAACTAGAAATCCAATAAACCGAAATAAACCGAATTTGAAAACCGCATAAATAAATAAAATAAATTATATCTCTAAAATAAATAAAACTCCAAAAACAACACCAGTCTCGTCCAACTCATCCGACTACTCGTTAGCCACACTTGGAAGAAGAAGGAAAAAGAGGGGGTGAGCAACTTGGGAGTCGCTTAGTGAGGTGGGGAATGCTAGGAGAACCATCAATCCGCAGACCCGCTTAAGCACTTCAACCACACAATCTAGTACTTAAACATTCAACAAACATGACACCTAAAGTACCTAAGCAAGATAAATAATGATCCTCGAAAGCTTCAGTGACTGTCAGCACCCTCCAGTAGGAATGTCAATTGGGCCTCTGACAAAATGTACGCCCATGTCCAAATTTGAATGGGCCGGATTTGGTTAAGACCAAAAAATCGAACAGTCTAGATGGACCGTAGCCATCTGGTCCGCGGGCCGAAACGGGCCAAGACATTTGGTCATGGGCCGACCAATAAACACCGAAAGTTAGGGTTAATGAAAAATTGGAGAAAATTCATTTCTTCTTTTCTCTCGACAAAAATTGTTTTCTTTCTCTCTTCTCTCGGCGATTCTAGACTTCCCATCACGATTTCTTCATCTTCTTCTTCTCTTTTTCATCTTCTTCTTCGTCCATCCTTCATCTTCTTCGTCCAGGAATGAATTAAATTTAGGGTTTCTTAGTTTTTTGTAGAAATCAAAGATATGGCTAACGATCCTCTTCTCTTTCATGGGTTTTGCAAATTTTGTCTTCGTATTTGTTCTTCTTCAAATATTTCTCTTATGGAGTTATGCGTTTATTTTGGGTGTATGTGTTTATATTGTTCTCTGAGTTTTCTGGGTTTGTATCTTAATGTTTAGTTGTTTACTATGTTTGTATCTTCATGTTTACAAATTTGAACTGATGGTAGAATTTCTGTATTTGCGTTGCTCAAGTTGAAAAAGGTATGATTCTGTATTCACTTCTGCTCATTTAAATACATACTCTGTTTTTAAAACTTATGCTCATTTGTATTAGCATGTATTAGCCATTGTTTAAAACTGATGAAAATATTTAAACACACACTCTGTTTTCAAAATTGATGCTACTTATTCTCTGTTTAGCGTATGTTATTCACTTCTGCTCATTTGTATTAGCTTGTATTACCCTTTGTTTAAAACTGATGAAACCATAATGAGCTTGAATGATGAAGAATACTTGAGCGGGGATGATATTGATCAGGGGATGCATGGAAACAACCATGTGGCAGAGGACTCTCTTATGAGTATAGCTGAGATAAGGAAAGGTAAAAAAAAAGCGTAGGCATTCTAAGTGCTGGAATTTCTTTAGGATAATTGGAGATAGATACCCTGATGGCAAGTTTGATTGTTAGTGCATCAATTGTGAAATTCATTATTTTGTGGATCTCCATAGAAATGGAACTAGTACCTTTCTTAGGCACATAAAAGTTTGTGAAAAACTCTTGGAAGTACCCCTAGAACAAGATCTAAGAAGATTGATATGCTGGCTTTTCGTGATCTGATTGCAATTGCCATTATTGAGCATGATTTGCCATATACATTTGTAGAGTATAGAAGAATTAGGGAGGATTTTGCGTTTGCTAATTCTAGCATATAATTCTGGAGTAGAAACACTATAGTAGTTGATGTTCTCAAAATTTATGAGAAGGAAAAGTAGAAACTTAGGCATATATTAAGAGATGTTCCTGGTAGGGTTTGTTTAACCACTGATCTTTGGAGAGCAATAACCGTTGAGGGTTATCTATGCCTAACAGCTCACTCAATAGATGCAAATTATAATTTAAATGCTAAAATAATTTCATTTTCTTCTTTTCTTCCTCCTCATTCTGGTATTGGGATTGCCATGAAATTGATGGAGTTGTTGAAATCTTGGGGGTTAGAGAAGAAAGTATTCCAAAAACTGTAGACAATGCTTCATCCAATGATAATATGCAAGGTGTTATTAAAAGATAGCTTAGGAAGGATTTAGTGTGTAATGGTGAGTTTTTTCAAATAAGATGTGCAGCTCATATTCTAAATTTGATAGTGCAAGATGGAATAAATGTGATAGATGAAGCTTTACAGAAGATCAGAGATAGTGTGAAGTTTGTGAAGGCTTTGGAGTCAACAGAACTTATGTTTCAGGGTTGTGTAGAAATTGTTGGGGTTCAGACCAAAGCCGGTCTTATTTTAAATTTGTCAACTCACTGGAATTCATTTAATCTGATGTTGTCAAGAGCAATTCAGTTCAAGGATGTACTTCATAATCTGGCAGAAGTAGAAGCGAGTTATCTTAGTTTTCCTTCTGAGTTAGAGTGGTCAAGGGCATAATTGATCTGCAAGTTTTTGAGACCTTTTGATGAGATAACCAAGCTGATTTCAGGCTCACAGTATCCTACAGTCAACTTGTATTTTGCGCAAGTATGGGAAATTGAAAATTGGTTGAAAGATCATGAATTCTCTATAGATGATTGTATACGTGAAATGGTGGGAACAATGCAGCTGAAGTTTGACAAGTATTGGAAGAATTACAGTGACATACTTGCTATTGCTGCCATTTTGGATCCAAGGCAGATGTTTTTATTCTTAGATTATTACTACAAGACTTTAGATGAATCATCTTATAAGGCTAAGTTGGAAGCCATCCGCAAGAAGATAGTAAAATTGTATGGATTCTATAAGAAGAATACTAAGAACAATGATGCAAGTACTTCACAAGAGGTTAACTTAGAGGAGAACTTACCTTCTAGTTATGGTGTAAGTCTTAGTAGATTTTTTGATTTTCTGGTTCATTATCAGTTTTATAAATTGTTTTTGATTTGCTTTGTGTTCATTATGTAGGGCTTTTACACCTTCTTTTCTCAAAAACAGCTCCAGTGTCATCTTTAGATGGATACTTGGATGAACCAGTTCTGGATATGGTTGCCTTTAAAAGCTTGGATTTCTTAAAGTATTGGAAGGATAACGCAACCCGTTTTAAAGAGCTTTCTCGAATGGCTTGTGATGTGTTAAGCATTCCAGTTATAACAGTTTCTTCCGAGTCATCTTTTAGTGTAGGAAGTCATGTTCTTAACAAGTATAGGAGCCGACTTCTACCATCAAATTTCCAAGCACTTATATGTGCAAGAAACTGGCTTCGTGGGTTTGAAGAAATCAGTATGTGTTCTTATTTGGTTAGCATAGTTTTTAATACTTTGTGCAACTCTTGTAACACTTGTGTTGTGATGATAGGTGAATGTAAGCTATATGAGGAGCAAGAAGAAAAAGATAGAGATAAGGAAGGAGAAGGTGGAAGAAAGAAGCTCAAAGTTACTCAAGGTACAATCTGACTTTTAATACTTGTGTTGTTTGATTAACTATGTCATTTTTAACTTAGGTCGAGGAAAGATAAGGAAGAAGAATATCCAAGAAGAACACTTATGTTTATGCTACAATATAATGTACTTTTGTTTAACTATGTGTTGTTTTAATGTATCAGATATTCAGATGTTTTAAAAGTTTGTAAAACAATGAATTTGTTTAAGAAAAATTGTATTTAACAATTTGGTCATGGGTTTCCGTAGACAGCCCATATATTAGTGGGTCTATCTGGGTTTGGTCTTATTTGGGCTTGGTCCCATTTGGGCTTTGTCCACCAATGACCAGAAAATAAAAATGTCCATCTGGACATGCCCATTTGGTCATGGAAAACCCAATTGACATCTCTACCCTCCACTGAAGCTTCCATCAGCATGGGATAAGTGCTCATTCACACTGCCGTCGTGGATGCTTAATCGATTTTAGGGCTACGGACAACAGATCGACTTGTTGCCCACACCCTCCTCCGTGCGACTCCGGTAACATAGGAACCCTCCGTTTGTACCCCGCCCAAGTCTGAGGCCAGACTCTGGTAATCCAAGAATTCTCCGTCAGTACCCCGTCCAAGTCTGCCTACCCACAAATACTACTATATATATATACACACACATACACACACACAAATCACTAGAAATCAACATGCGCATCAATCAACTATGGTATCATCTACTACCCTAAGTCCAATTTAGCAATAAAGAAATTGACTAGACCCCAAACAGACTAAAACAATCAAACAGCACATGTTCAGGTGCTAAATTACGCGAGAAAAAATTAATAAGGAAAACCTGAAGAGTATATGGGTCTAGCCCGCACCTTTGCCACAAGTTTGAACCCTCGGCTTGACTGGCTGACGATTCACCTCCGGAAAGAAAACATGGACCAGGAAACCGGAGTTAGATTTCACCCGAAAACATGTCAAAAAAGGAAACATGTCCGAAAGGGAAACTTTCCTAAAATGGAAGCTGCCAATTATGGAAACCTGTCATCTTTGGAAAATCCTTATAAAAGAAACTCGGGACTAGGGGAAAAACATAACGGAAATGTGAAAAGCTGAGGAAAAGAACCTAAACTGGCAAAAGCTGGCCGAACCTGTTAAACTGGACCATACCGGCTAAATCGACTTAGGCCGACGACCTAACAGATCCTAACCGGTCAAACCAACTAACCAACCTAATATAAGACTAGAAATGAAAGAAAAGAAAAGATAGACTTACTGGAAAGAGCGTCGGAGCCCGTCGGGGTCTTCCAGAAAACCGCTCGGCACGCCAAAAAGGACTCGGAAAGTTCACCAGAAAAATCTCGGGAACTCGCTAGAAAAGAACTTCGCAGGAAGCAGTGGCTAAAAGCCGGTGGAGGCTGGCCGAGAAGCTGGCCTCCTGTGCAAATTATTGCTTTATTTTCATGATTATTAAAATGAGTAGGGGCGGAGCTCTTTATATAGGGAAGAAAAAAGGGTGAGGAGCTTATACTTTAGCAATGTGGGACAAAAGAAATTAAGAAAATATGGGTTTTGCTGGAAAAATTGGGCTCTTTGGGTTTGCTGAAAATTAATTCAACTAGGGCTTTTTAGTTGTTTTGGGTTGTTATAATTTTCCCCCACTTGAAAAGAATTCGTCTTCGAATTCGCGGGTCAACTGTCAAATTCTCCCTCACTTGGTTTCCGATCAAACTTTGTATATCTGGGGTTAGACTTTAAAAAGAAACAAGACGAATAAACTTTACTAAGAACTAGAAAACACTAGCGATTAATGGAATAATGTTGAACTGTTTGGTGCCTTTAATTTGTTTTTAAAAATCCCAAATCCTAGAAGTTTTTGAAAACCGTTGAAAATCAAATTTAGTCACTGCTCTACTTCCTAACCGCCTCCCGGGTCATAACTGGGACGGCCAACCTGCTCTGATACCAAAATGTAACATTCGTCTCCTCCTCTCCCGAGAACGGCGTGTCACGTATCCTAACTTGCAACTCAAGTAACTCAACATAACCAATAATCCACTGTATCAATAATAAACCACCTCCACAATAACCAGAAATCCAATAAACCGAAATAAACTGAATTTGAAAACCGCATAAATAAATAAAATAAGTTATATTTCTAAAATAAATAAAACCCCAAAACCAACACTAGTCTCGTCCAGCTCATCCGACTACTCGTTAGCCACACTTGTAAAAAGAAGGGAAAAGAGGGGGGTGAGCAACTTGGGAGTCACTCATTGAGGTGGGGAATGCTAGGGGAACCATACGTCAGCAAACCCAGCTTAAGCATTTCAACCACACAATCTAGTCCTAGAACATGCAGCAAACATGGCATCTAAAGTACACAAGCAAGGCAAACAAAGGTCCTAGACAACTTCAGTGATTGCCGTCACCCTCCATTGACGCTTCCATCAACATAAGATAAGTGTCTATACACATCGCCGTCGTGGACGCTTTATCAATCTCAGGGCTACAGGCAACAGATCGACATGTTGCCCGCACCCTCCTGTACGCGACTTCAGTAACACAGGAACCCTTTGTTTGTGCCCCATCCAAGTCTGAGGCTAGACTCCGGTAATACAGGAATTCTCCGTCTGTACCCCGCCCATGCCTACCCACAAATTCTACTATGTATATATATACATGCGCATCAATCAACTGTGATATCATCTAGTACCCTAAGTTCGATTTTGCAATGAAGAAATCGACTAGACCCCAAACAGACTCAAATAATCAAACAACACATGCTTCGGTGCTAAATTACGCGAGAAAGAGTGAATAAGGAAAGCCTGAAGAGTATATGGGTCTAGCACTCACCTTTGCCACAAGTTTGAACGCTCAGCTTGACTGGCTGACGATCCACCTCCGGAAAGAAAACATGGACCAAGAAACCGAAGTTAGACTTCACCCGAAAACCTGTCAAAAAGAGAAACCTGCCCCGAAAAGGAAACTTTCCTAAAATGGAAGCTGCCAAATATGAAAACTTTCCATATTTGGGAACTACCCAAAAAAGAAACTCAAGACCAGGGCAAAACATAACCTAAATGTGAAAAACTGAGAAAAAGAACCTACACTGGCAAAAGCGGACCGAACCTGTTAAACAAGACCATACCAGCTAAATTTTTTGAGGCCGATGACCTAACAGATCCTAACCGGTCAAACCAACTAACTAACCTAATAGAAGACTAGAAATAAAAGAAAAGAAAAGAAAGGAAAAGATAGACTTACCGGAAAGAGTGTCGTAGCTCGCCAGGGTCTTCCGGAAAACCGCTCGGCACGCCAAAAATGATTCGGAAAGTTCACCGGAAAAATCTCAGGAATTCGCCGGAAAAGAACTCCGCTGGAGGCAGTGGCTAAAAGCCGGTGGAGACTGGCCGAGAAGTTGGTCTCCTGTGCAAATTATTGATTTGTTTTGATGATGATTAAAATAAGAAGGGGCGGAACTCTTTATATTGGAAAGGAATATATTTTAGCAATATGGGATAAAAGAAAATAAGAAAATATGGATTTTGCTAAAAAAAATTGAGCCTATTAGATTTAATGAAAATTAATAAAACTAGGTCTTTCTACGAGTTTTGGATTGTTACATTCTTTCTGTAAAATTATCTTACTATCACCTAGCTGCTGTGGCATAAGCAGTCTCAGAACCACCTATAAGTGACGTAAGAAAGTTACAACAAATAAATAATATTAGTTCTAGCAAAAACTCGTGATGAACATACATAGAAGTAACTTTTTCTCAGGTATACAAACATAGATCCAAAAGCAGGAACATGTATACGACTATATAGATGAAGTCGCACTGCTTGTTTTTGATAATTTTTAAGTAATTTTGTAATTGCTTATTCTTTACGCGTTTGAGGTCATCTGACATTAACGAAACCGAAACAATTTCGTAAGAGAAGGAGGAACCGATGGGTGTTTATCTGAGGAGGAACCGATAGGTTTTGTTCCGAGAGGAATGTGATATATATATATATATATATATATATATGTAAAAAAATAATATACAATGGTTTAGTGTCACCAATGGTACGGAAGAGTAAATATAGATTTTTGAAGGATTATTGAAAGCACAAATCGACCAGAAAAGCTGGAAATTAAACCGAACGGTGAAGGAGGGTTGTCGAGAACCTGATAGATAAGATCGCGACACGTATGACTCTTTTTTTTTTAAATTTTCCAAAAAACATTTAACAAATTCTACGGGAAGCTCAGAAAAATACACGTCAACGGAACTTAATTAGGCGATGACACGTAGAAATTATACTTCTCTTTTAATAATTATATAGATAGAATTGAATTCCATTTGTCAACATCAAATGCAATCATGTGCGTAAATATAATGGGACATTTAAAATGTTAAGATAATTATGTCATTTAAAAAAAAACACTTTTTGAGAAAGTCTGATACATTTAATCAATTTAGAACTGATTTAATCATAAACGATAAATAACACTCTCTAAATATTTAAATTTTAAAATAAAGCTAATGAATACTATAATAAAGCTAGAGTCTCTCCATGAGATGACATGTAAGCATTCTGTGAATTATAGAAGCGACACATCATTAAAAATATAAAATGATAGACCAATAAAAATAAAACATTACTACACATCATTTTTTGTCAATTTTATACATAAATTTAATATCTCATGTCTTTTTATCTCTCATTTACATTGAATATCCAAATAACAGTAAGAATAGTTAATCTGATTTTTTAACATTAAAATTTTTTTAGATATTTATGCATTCACATATGTACAGAGAAATATATTCACTAATATTATTTTATTTTATCGTCGTTTGATTTTTTATCTTCTTATATGCTATTACTTAGACAATTTTCTCAATTATAACATAAATTTGACCGACACATCTGTTGGATAATTCCAATTTTAAAAAGGAAAAGTCTTTAGATAAGGTGTAGCTTATTAAGAGATAAATATGGAAAATTTTAATTCCTAATTGTACTAGGATTAGAAGAAGTCTAATCTTATATAAAGAGTCTTAGGGGAGATGTCTCTAAGGCAAGAGAAGTGATTTAGGGTGCAAATGGTTGTCTTTTTGGAGGAAAAAATTACAGCAGAATAGGTAATTACTCTAGATTCAGCCCATATTACACCATTTGTCAAAAAGTTAGTGGGACCCATAAAAATTAGTGGAAAATTTTAGTTTTACACCAAATTTTGTTCCTCCTCAAAACATGGGAGTACTATGCGTAACAAAAATTTTCCATTTATTCATTCTTTTCTTCTTATTATCATTTATTCCATTCATTTTTATTCCACCCATTACTTTTCCTCATATTCATTTTTTCAACTCATCAAGTACCATTTGCACCCTTAGTTTTTGAGAAGTTTTCTAAATCAATAGAGAAGAGCTAAGTTCTTTATACAAATTTCGATTCGAAATGTTGATTTGGTATAAGAGCTTTAAGTTACGAAACATAGGAGACACGTTGGGGTTGTGAATCGAGGAGCTGAAAAAACCTACAGAGGAACCATCACAAACCAGAGGTGATGATTCTTTGGCCATAGGTAGAGACATTAAAAGTTCCATGCTCTCATCGAAAAATTACACGGTTTGGTCAATGAAAATGAAGGTCATATTGTGTGTGAATCACTTCTGGGACACGATCGAGCCAGGATCAACAGACGTGAAGAAGAATGATGTTGCAATAGCCATACCGGAAGCTCGAATCTTGCAAGTCGGTGAGCAAGACACATCGAAAAAGCTGTGGGATGCAATAAAATCAAGGAACTTGGGAGCTGATCGTGTAAGAGATGCATGGCTCCAAACACTGATGGCTGAATTCGAGAAGCTAAAGATGGTCGAGGGTGAAAGCATAAAAGAGTTTGCTGGGAAGATCTCTGACTTAGTATCGAAGTCAGCCTCTCTAGGAATTATAGTTGAGGAATCCAATAGATACCGCGGAAGCAAAGCTGCTAGCTCCAGAAACCAAAACAGAGGAGGAGGGTCTTATCGTGGCAGAGGAAGAGCTGAAAACAGAGGAAGGGGCCTAGGAAGGACCAATCCACAATATCACGAGAAAGAAGCAAGTGATGGAAAAAACAAGGCTAAGAAAGACCTCTCCAAAGTGCAATGTTGGAGATGTGATAAGTATGACCACTACGTGAATCATTTTCCCACCAGGCCACAACGAAACCAAGAGGCCAACATGGCTAACACGCAGGAGGCGGATGCCTTATACATTCATGAGATCGTGTTTCTCAATGAAGACAAGTTATTCCCGAAGAAGATGACCACATACGAAGATGATGAGAACATGTGGTACCTCGACAACGGTGCTAGCAACCATATGACCAGAAATAAATAGCTCTTTACTGATCTTAATGAAACAATAAAAGGATTAGTAAAGTTTGGAGATGGTTCTCAAGTAAATATAGTTGGGAAAGGCTCAATCACTTTTATGAGAAATTCAGAGGAGTCGAAATTACTCAAGGATGTTTATTACATACCAAAGCTAAAGCACAATATAATCAGCTTGAGACAAGTAACTAAGAATGGTTGCAAAGTGAATATGAAGGGGAACACTCTAGTTTGGAAGGATCCTCAAGGAAGAGAGTTGGTGAAGGTCATAAGGTCACCAAATCACCTATACAAAACCCTGATGAAGGTCATGACTTCTAAATGTTTGCAGATCAATAATGAAGAGAGACACAGTCTTGGCACTCACGGTTGGGACATGTGAGCTATGGTGCATTAAAAACAATGGTTGACAAGGAGATAGTGATCGGATTACCGCAGATATCTCAAGGAAACGAAGTTTGCTGAATCTATCAAATTGGGAAACAAGCAAGAGGACCATTCCCAAGCCAAACCATGTATCGTGCATCTAGAACCTTGGAGCTGGTCCATGGAGATTTATGTGGACCAATGTCGCCACAAACTCCCTCTAAGAATCGCTACATCTTTGTCCTAATCGACGATTTCTCAAGGTACATGTGGACAATGCTTCTTAAAGAAAAGAGTGAAGCTTTCACAAGCTTCAAGAGATTTAAAATGCATGTTGAATCTCAAACAAAGGAAACAATCAAGACATTGCGTACTGACAGAGGAGGGTAGCTTACCTCGTTAGAGTTTAAAAGACTTTGTGAGGATAATGGCATTAATAGGCATCTAACGGCTTCATACACGCCACAACAAAACGGAGTTGTTAAAAGAATAAATCAAACACTCATGGAAATGATGAGAAGCTTGCAAAAAGGAATAAAAGTTCCTAATCATTTTTGGGGGGAAGTCTTACGACACGCCACCTACATCATAAACAGAGTGCCAACTAAAGCCTTGATCGAAAAAACTCCATATGAATGTTTCATGAACAAAAAACCGATCATAGCACACATGAAAGTCTTTGGATGTGTTGCATACGCAAGTCACTGAACCAACCTTGAAGAAGCTCGATGATTGATCAAGGGAAGTCGTGAACTTGGAAATTGAGCGTTGTCCCAAGGTGTATAGACTTTATGACCCGCGATCAAACAAAGTGATCGTGAGCAGAGATATTGTCTTCAACGAAAAGAAAGGCTGGGACTGGACCGAGCACGAAAGAAGAGGCGAAGAACCTGGTACTTTCGTCATACTGCAAGATAATACACTGGCTAACGGAGCAGAATCCGTGAACCAGCATGATGTGCAAGCAGAGGAAGAGCACCACCAGGAGTGGAACTTGAAGAAGAAGTTGAACCTGCTGGAGAAGATCCACCGCAAGGCGAAGCTCAGCCTTTGATGACACAAGCTGGTCGTGAGATTAGAAAACAAGCTCGCTTCGAAGACTACGTGTTAATGGCAGACTGTGGCGGGGGAAGGTTACTGTTCTCAGTCGACGATGAACCGGAAAAATATGAAGAGGCAGTGAATCTTAAAGAGTGGATTGATGCCATGGTTGCCGAGATTGAGTCGGTCGTGAAGAACATGACATGGACATTTGTGGACAGACCCGAAGGAGTTAAACCAATAGGTTTGAAATGGATTTATAAAATCAAAGAAAAAGCTGATGGAACCGTTAAAAAATACAAGGCAAGACTCGTGCGAAAATATTATGTTCAAAAACAAGGAATAGACTTTAAAGATTTGTTTGCACCTGTGGTTCAACTTGAAACCATACATCTTCTCATATCCATAGCAGCTGGTAATGGTTGGGAAATACATCATCTGGATGTAAAGACCGCATTTTTAAATGGTGATCTAAATGAGGAAGTTTTTGTGACACAACCAGAAGGATTTGAGAAAAAGGGATAAGAGCATCGAGTTTATAAGATGAGTAAAGATCTATATGGATTACGTCAGACCCCTAGAGCATGGAATCTTAAACTCGATAGTACTTTGAAAAACATTGGTTTTGTCAAGTGCAAGAAAGAGTCATCCATGTATCAAAATAAAATCAAAAAGGATCTTTTGATAATAGCAATATATGTGGATGATTTATTTGTGATAGGAACGTCTATTCAAGTCATAAAACAGTTCAAAGAAGATATGTCCAGGAGTTTGAGATGTCGAACCTTGGTCGTTTGTCATATTACCCAGGAATAGAGGTAATACAAGGAACCGATGGAATCAGGATTGAGAAGGAGGGATACGCGCACGAAATACTTGCGGGCAATGGGATGGAAGCGTGCAATATCGCTCATACTCTGATGGAGCTGAGCCTCAAGATTTTAAAGGCCGAGAGTTAAGAAGAAATTGATGCAACTCGATACCAAAGAACAATCAGATGTTTAAGGTATTTACTTCACACACGACCTGACCTCTCTTACAGTGTTGGTTTAATGAGTAGGTACATGCAGAGTCCAAGGGCTATACACGGACAAGCTCTTAAACACATATTAAGGTATGTAAAAGGGACCACAAAGTATGGATTGTTCTTCAAAAGAGATGTGAACAACAAAGTGATTGGCTATAGCGATAGCAGTCATAACATAGACATTGATGATGGAAAAAGCACTTCAAGACATGTTTTCTACTACGGATCTTCGCTAGTTACTTGGACCTCCCAGAAGCAGCCTACAGTAGCCCTGTCATTATATGAGGCAGAATTTATGGCTGCAACAGAAGCTGCAAAACATGTTATTTGACTAAAAGAACTGTTAGCCGAAATCCTAAGTAAAGAAGCTAAGAAGGTGAATTTGAGGATTGATAGTAAGTCAACGATAGTACTCACGAAGAATCCGGTGTTCCATGGAAGAAGCAAGCACATATTATCAAAATACCATTTTATACGAGAGTGTGTATAGAACCAGATGATTAGGGTTGAACATGTGCTGGGAGTAGAGCAGAAAGCAGACATACTTACAAAGCCTCTAGGAAGAGCTAAGTCCAGGGAAATGATGAGCTTGATTGGAGTAGAAGAGATCTATGCACCCAAATTTTATGTTGGAATTAGGTGGTGAAATATTGGATAATTCCAATTCTAAAAAGGAAAAATCATTAGATAAGGTGTAGCTTATTTAGAGATAAATATGAAAAATTATAATTCCTAATTGTACTAGGATTAGGAGAAGTCTAATCCTATACAAAAAGTCTTAGGGGAGATGTCTCTAAGGCAAGAGAAATGATTTAGTTTTGGAGAAGTTTTCTAAATCAATAAAGAAGAGCTAAGTTCTTTATACAAATTTCGATTCTAAGTTTTGAACATCTATAGAAAAAATAAAGATATTTGACGAATTATACATAATAATGATACAATATTAGAGAATGTTATTAATGATAATTGTAATTATATTATCAAATGGTAACAAGGTCAATGATCTATATTTTCATTATTTTTTAAAATGTTCCTCAATTACTAATGTGTACGTAATATCAACTGCAAAACAAAAAATTATAGTATCAAAGATATGTGTCTTAAATAATCTCTAAACATTAATTGGTAAGTGGTATGTATTATTTGTAAAGTTCAAAAACAAATCAATATTATAATAACACTTAAATCTCTTTAAGTAGACACCTGTAAAAAATTAAAAGTAAATTATCAATCAAAATAAAAAAGAAATACATATCATTTTTAATTTCACATATTAAAATATTCATTATATACACATCACCAATATAATGTCACTCATTAAATATGCTTATATCTTAACCATTATAACTAAATATTGTTCAAAGTATTTTTCTAACTTTATTGGTTCTGTTGTACTTACTAATTTGATCGGGAATTTTAAAATATAATTGAATGATATTTTATTTGCATTGTCATCTTTATACAACAATCTTTTTAGAGATCTTTCAAAATTCTCAATTTATATTTAACTAGTTTTCTACAAAATTGGATTAGAAAGATCCAAATAATAGTTAAAGACTTCAAATATTTATAGTTTTAGTTTGAATTAAAATAAGGTTTTTAGAGACTATAAAAAGCTACAATAAATAGGAAGAAATATTCACCAATAAAAAAAGAAGAAATATAATCTAGATCGACGACAATAACCTAAAAATAATGTGGTTAATATATTTTTACTAAAATACATATACTCGTATTATATACCTATTTTAATCAAGTAATACATGTGATAATTAATAAAAATGTACCGCGACATCGTGTAAGCATTTATCTAGTTAAAATAAAGATTGATTAACTATTTCTTCTCTAAAGTTTCATATAGCTTTGTCCTCCTATATCCCCAAAAACTAAACAAGCGTATCTACTTCCCCCTATTATAAACTTTCTAAATGCATATCAACATGATCGTGGTTTAAAGGCTTAAACCATTTTTTTTAGTTAATGATATTGTAAACCAATCCAAAACCCGACTTACCCACTAAAAAAAAAGTCATATTCTCTTATATCCCTAATTTTTAAAACAAAAACTTTTATATCCCTCTCCATTCTCCTATATCCATTTTAAGTTGACTTTACCAATTTACCCCTACTATTAATAATTCTCTCCAATTATATGTTATATGTTTTTTTAAATAGCACTCATCAGAGACGAACCGGCCGTTACACCGTCAATACTGCTCTGTCGCTGGCGTTAGAAACCAGCTTGTTTTTTCATTCTTTTTCCATTTTTTTCCAATGTTATTGGATCGATTAGTAGTCTAAATAGGTGGGAGTTGCATTTCAATAATTTAATTTGAGTTAGTAAGCACTAGATTCTCTTGATTTGCACCCGGAACCATTAAATCTGAGTTTTTGAGAAAGGAGAACTAGGTAGCATTAAGAAAACTGAGTTATACTGGGAAACTGGTAAAATTGTGGATAATTGATTGAGTTTTTTTGCAGTGTTTTGGCAGGATACAATGAGGAAGTAGGAGATATCATTGGAGGATATTAATAGAGATATTGTAATGTATTAATATAAAAAGCATTTTGTAAAAAGCATTTTGGATATGAATATAACGTAATGTAAGTGTATTATATGAGATTAATGTAATGTGTTTATTAATAGAGTAGACCCAAAAATCGGTAATGACCCATATTGTTTCTGATTGTAGGCCCAAATATGAAATTAAGTTTTTACCCATTTATAAACAAACCTCTTTGTTTCACTTGTTTCGTTTCATCTTCTTTTTCTCTTCTTTCTCTCGTCTTTCTCTCGAGATTCTCTTCTCTGCAACAGACTCTTCGGTTTCTCTTATTTCGTAAACGAAAAAATAAGTTTTCTCTCATGGCGTCGTCTTGTTTGAACACCGGTAAGTGACTCTCTCTCTCTCTCTCTCTCTCTCTCTCTCTCTCTCTCTCTCACTCACTCTCTCTCTCTCTCATCAAACAAAATTCCCTTGTTTTGTTTAGTTTCAGTGTAGTTTTACTTTAGTTGTACTTTAGTTTCAGTCTCGAGTTTCCTCTCTGTTTTGCATTTTGCATGTCTCAGAAAATTTAGAAAAGGATGGTAATCAATATACAATCGATATACACTATAGTCTAGGAAAATATGTACACTATAGGTGTAAAGATTGAACTTATCTATAGGTGTAATGATGTAAAAAAAATGATTTGACCTCAACTTTCATTTATAGATTACCGATGTTGAAATGGTTTTTAATAATATTTGACCTCAGTTTTAATGATTTTTTAATAATATTTTTACAGATTGTTGAAATGGAAAGGTCAAAGAGGAGGAAAAAGTCAAAGAGGAGGTCAATGAAGTGGTCAAAGATGAAGTTAAAATGAACGATGAAGAAGAAAAAGATGGAGAAGAACCACAAAAACAAGAGGAGAAACCACAACAACAAGCGCAACAAGAGGAACAAGATGACAAACGAGAAGAAGAGGATGAGGAGGAGGACGAAGACGAAGAGGAAAAGGATGAAGACATAGTTTCAGAAAAATCTGCAGAATCTACATGGTTGGGACCTATCTTAAAGAGGCCTAGCCAGACGACGGAGTACTTGTCTTAGAGAGAAAGACAAAGACAAGAAGACAGAGACAACGACGATAGTGTAAATTATGAACCGCCACCGAAGCGTGGTCGCTTTCCTCCGTCAGACCCCGACGATGAACCTAAAGATGATCCCAAAGGTGATCCCGAAGATGGATCTGAAAATGATGACTACTAACTAATCGATCTTTGTTTAATGACTATGTTATATATTTTTTTGGAATTAAAATTTATGCTCTGTTTATGTTCTGTTTTTTTTGGATTTAAAACTTATTAATTATAAATACCTCTCAAATTATGTTATGTTTTTTGGGTTTTGTTATGTTTTTGTGTATGTTAGGGGAAACTGATGTCGCCAATTTCAATTTTAATTAGTATTATTTCAACTAAAAACCTTTTTCTTTAGTTTTAGATTTGATTATGTTGCTTCAAAATATAACTCTTACAGATATACCATCATTTGGCTAGCTATGTAATGGACATTATCTATTTGTTCAGAATATGACTTATACTTCTAAGAACATCAACTTAGAGGGAACCAAATTACAATATATAATTTTTTAAAAGTAGATTCCAAATATTTGTTTACATTTTACAATTAATTTCATATGTCGGGGCACATAAATAATCAGTAAAACTAGAATAAGAATTAGAAAGATTAAGTAATTCTAATAAAACTTAAAATCCAGAAAAGTAGAACTATGACCAATATTTGGAATACTAATATATCGTGTATAACTATGCAGAAAAAGTTTGGCGAGAATTTGAAAAAGTTTCAGCCGCCAACAAATTTCTTTTCTCCATACAGATTACCATTCTCCTTTTATCTCTCTACTCTCTCAATCTCTCATTATCGCTCTCTAATCTCTCTCTCGCTCTCTATTCTCTCTCCCCCCTAAATATAATTTCAGTATAGCGTCTTGGGTTTCAGTATAACTTCTTGGGGATATGACTTGTGCTTTACGTTAAAGCATAGTTTGTTGTATGAATACGAAATCCGCTAAATTTTTCAACGAAGTAGACATCATCAACATCATTATCATTAAGTCAATGTCTTAGAAGTGGATGTCTGAGGGTGATGGAGGAGGTTGCAGAAATTGGGAAAGGGGAGATTAAAAAAACACACATCAATTTCGAAGCAAAGTAGGTTTCAGTTGTAATGTTCAAACCTGTTTATTCTTTGAAAATTACATTTCAATGTTCAGAACCTTTAAAAAAGCTAACTTTTATTGTGTACATGTTATGGCAAAGGAGGAATCATATGAAAGAAGGAGACTTCCATTTTCTGTTTTACAGCTTAGAACCAGAGCTTTTATCTTCCTTAGGCGGAGCGAATTGCCTAGGGTCCAATGGCATTCGTTGTGGTGGTTGAGGTGTTGCTGGTTTTGATTGCCTTTGTTTCACATATATTGTGAAGGACATCATCTCCTCTAAGAAATAGGATGATGGCCTCCATTTTAGGCAGCCTTGGGTAATCACGATGCGTGGAGGAGGAAGTCCAATACCTACAGAGGCAAGTCGACAAAATGGCTAATGAGATAAAGAACCTCACTCGCAATCTCAACAAGTTGTTGGTATCTTGTGCAAGAGATTAGACTCTTATCTATGTTATGTTATGTTTGTTAAGGACTTTTTATTCAAATCATTACCAGAATTTCCTTGTTTTTCCAGATAAAAAATTAACCTACGTTTCCATAACAAACAGAGTGTGTCTAGAAACTATGTGCAAAAAAATTACATACTCACATAACATAATATAACATCTTTTCTTCCCTTCACTTCTTTTCCTTCCCTTAACTCATCTGAGCTGCCTTGACAAACTCTTCAACCATGCCCAACCTTTTCTCGAACTTATCCACCTGTTTCCAAGTTACTTGAACTCTCCTGCCATTTTGTTAAAGCTCTTGTGAATTTCCTGAAAGTTTCAAAAATTAAGGTCAAGTAGTATTACCAGCTTTCCTTCTATTCCTTACTACCAAATATTCCTTACTATATGTTGCGCGATTGTTTAAAGGAAACAAAAGGCAACGAAGCTTTAAATTTA
>OVAN01004787.1:0-24973 GCA_900406275.1 Anastatica hierochuntica
AAAAGTGTCTTCTCTAATAGGGAAGCGGTTGAAGAAGTGATAAAGATGCATAAAGGACCAAAGACCAATACCAATCATAAGGTCCTTCCTAAGAATACACACCCCGGAAGGTTCACAATAACTTGCTCGCTAGAAGAAATCTTCGAGGAAGAGGCTTTAGTAGATACCGGATCTTCTAATGACATGATCTCCCTAGAATTGGAGAGAAAATATGGTATCAAGAGGATGGAGAAGAATGATTCTCTTATCATGATAGGGGATTCGTCAATCAAGAAGCCAAACGAGTTTATACAAAATTATCCTTTGAAGATTGGGAATTGCACAATCCCAACGGACTTATGGATGGTAGAAATGAAGCATCCAACTCTTTTTCCCCTAATTTTACGAACACCTTTCCTTGCAACTACCAGAGCTAGAATAGATTTTGAAAGAAGTATAGTGGCTCTCAACAAGGTTGATCCAAGAGTCTACTACTTCTTGACATTATCATATGATAGATACTTATGTGCAATCTATCTTGAGAAGAACAAAGGCACGTATAATTGCAATGAGATGTCCTTCGAAGAAGTAATGATGAGTGAAGTCTATTGGTGGTTCTTTGATGAGGATGATGGTGACCCAACCGAGAATGTGCTTAATGGCGAGGGAAAAATGGAGCAAGAAGGATCAATCTTATACAAGATGATCCTAAACTTCCCCAACTAAGGACCTTAAACAAGTGCACTTGAGAGGCAATCTCATGCATATCCTTTGTACATATTTTGTTTTAAGTCTTTAATTTTCAAACTTT
Organism: Anastatica hierochuntica; assembly: GCA_900406275.1. Taxonomy (NCBI): domain Eukaryota; kingdom Viridiplantae; phylum Streptophyta; class Magnoliopsida; order Brassicales; family Brassicaceae; genus Anastatica; species Anastatica hierochuntica. Next base: position 791 of record OVAN01004787.1, read on the forward strand.
TCAATTCAATAATTGTGATATGTCTTGGGATAACTTTGTTCCAAATTCATTCTTTTGGTCAAGCTTAGGTATCAAAGGAGAACCATTCAAAGCAAGAATCGAATGCCAAGGAAGAGAATGGAATTAACACTTCCAACAAGTCACCATGACTTGATTTTGAGATGCATTCCTTTGGCTAAGGTAAGTTCCCTTGAATTAAAGCTTTTCATTTCCATCTTCAAGACATCTTCAAGAGTGATTTTGCAAAAGCTTGTTTTAGGAAAACTTCATACCTTTGATTCATTTACAAACCTTTAGTCCTAATTTTCACAAATTCAAGAAACTATTTTTCCCCAATTTGAAAATTCAAATTTTTGGTTATTTTGCAAAAGTTTTTAAGTAAATCAAGTATTTTGGAAACCTAGAGACCAATTTGGAAATAACTTTCTACACTTTAACTCTTAACCACTACTTTTCACACTCTCCTTTCTCTCTTCTCTCTTCATCACCATCGAATTTCTCTTCTTCATATGCAAAGAGAAAGTTTTGATTTTTAAGAGAGAATTTGTGTGAAAGTTTTAGAGTTTTTGATTCTTCTAAGTTGCATTCAAGCTCATTTTCTACATTCCATTCTCTTCCAACATCAACAACAAGGTACGAAAGTTTCAAAACCCTCTCCATTCTCTTGAAATTTTCAATTTCTATGGGTATGACGATTTATTGATGTTTGGTTGAATTCTTAAGTAGAAAGAGCTTAGTTGTAAAGTTTTTATGGGCTAGAATCAATTGGAAACAACTAGAAATGCATGAATCAAAAATGTGTTCTTGAAGTGAATAGTGTTTGAAATTCTATCTTTGGGAAAACTTGAATTCATTGGTTCATATGTGCAATAGGTGCTAGATATGCTTAGAATCATGTATCACTTTCTTAATTTGGAGAAATTTAAGAGATGTCCTTCATATCTTGAAATTTCGATCTTTATTAAATGTTAAAAGGAAAGTTGATTTTTGATTTATACATGGCTTGAATTATGATGTCTGTTTGAATGCTTGTTTTGTTGTGCATACTTTCAATTACTACTTTAAGTTTTATCCATGATTATGAATTTCGGAATATTATATTAAGTGCACAACATGTCTAAATTTAGATTTGCTCTTTAAAAGGTATCAAATGAATTTTGAACTTGGTAGTTTAGTAAGCATCAAACAAAGTCATAAGTTTAAAAAGTTAAAAATCAAATGCTTACTCTTGCTTAGAACACCTTAATGGCCAAAAATTATATGTTTTGGAATGATGGCATTTTTCTTTTGCATGAGTACATTGTATTTAGAATCATGAATTATCATTAGAGAATTGCTAAGAATCGAATCATATGATTATTTGTACTTAAATGCTCTATTCGATTTAAAGCTGAATTCTTTTTGCTTGTTTCATTGTGTTCTTTAAATTTATATATTCACTTTGTTTACATTCTTAAGTGTAGGCACTAAACTAATGGCACCATCACAAAGAGTCATGCGGTTACCATACCCCACATGGACAGAACAAGAACAAAAGCAATATTTTCATCTTCAACGCAAAGCAACCGTCAAAGAAACATTAAGGTTAGATGAGAGTATGATGCTCAAGATTTGAACCGCTAGAGCAAGAAATGAATCCATCATAAACTTCATACCAAGAGTCATCCATCGATTCATCAAGACACTCATATATATGAGTTGCCACAAGGTACACCTATAATCCCTTGTATATACAATTGCATATTTTTTGGTTTTCTTATGTGTTTTTAATGAGTCACTCTCACGGTTTGAAATTAACTGAGACAGTGACGTTTAATTCTGGGGGGAGGGTCTTTGTACTAATACTATTTTTAGTTTTGATGTTTTTCTTTTCTTTTCATGCATATTGAGTCTTGCATTGTAGATAGTTATGACTTATAAAAAACCAAAAAAATCGAAATTTTTTCAAAATACCTAAAAAGATTTTCAAAGCTTTGCATATAGATTGCATACATTTGTGAATACTTAGTTTGTAGAAGCATATAGGATTGCATTTTGCATAGGGAACAATGATGATACCACCTCATATAAAGATGAATTTTGCTTAATGAAAAATGCCCTCACTAGAAGTAAGATGTTGCCTAGACCTCTTTTTATCTTAGGAAAATCTTTGATCGGAATTAACCACTAGAAAGATCTTTGTGAATGTTGAAGTAGATTATCTCTTGAATCAATTCCTATCTAAGATGGATTTATATAGAATTTTAGCATCTTGCTTATGGGCTTTGTTATACTTGACCATGGGAAATCACTACATTTGACCTATGTTTTAACAATGTTTTACCACTGTTTCTTAGCTCAAATGGCTACTCTCATCTTTAGAGTAGTGACCTACCCTTATGAACCCTCAAACCTTTCCTTCAAAACCCTCTATTATTTTGTTATGTGAGGCCTCTTTAGGAAAGTGCACACGGGCAAAATCCCGCATGAATTGAAGTTTAATGAAAAAGAGGATATTTCCTTAGAGTTAGCCTCACTTTAAGGCTAACTAGAATCATAGGAGGGGAAAATCTTTGTTGTTATGGGTTTTTCTAAGTCTTGGGAATGGTTAGTGAGTATTGAGTCAAGTAGATGTTCCTTAGTGTTTATATGATCCTAAGTTGTTTCAATAACAAAAAGAAAGAAGGTTAAAAATCGAAAAAAGATAAGAAAAAGAAGTGAAAGAAAAAGACACTAGAGATTAGTAATAAGTTTAAGCTCTAACCTTAGAAAACTAAAAGCTTAGAGACTCCACCCTTAAGAGAAAAAGAAACAAGAATCCAAGTGATTAGATAGTGGCTCTTAAAATATAAAATAAGGTTAGTAGCTTAGAAGTCTAAAAGATTAAGAATCTCTAGTTGTCTACAAAAAGAAAGAAAAAGAATGAGTGTGTTTGGTTCAATAAAAGCTTATGGTTTCCAGATTTAGGATAGGTAATTATGTTAAGTAAGTGTCTAGATCCTTAGGGAGCAATGGGGTTGGAAAAATTAGAGGAAGTAAATGTTTTGTCTGCATAAATTGTTCGGCTACCACCTTTCTTTTGCCTAGTGTCTTGCACTACTTTGTTTGATAGAAACCAATTCAAAATTGAGTGAACCCTCATCTTTTTACACTTCTTTACCATAAAACCTTTCTTTGAACTCCAAACCGAATGGATAAGTTACATTGTCCATACGTAAAGAACTCACGCCTTAGCTTAATTGAATGTAAAAAGGAATTGATGATGAGATTTTCTATGGATGCTTGCCTTAGATTCTAAGAGTTGGTTTTGTGACGATCACGAAAAAGTACATAGACTCTTAGATGATCTTTGCACAATTATACTTGTTTTGAGAAAACTGGGCATAAGGCATTACTTTTCTTATCTTGGTTTCGAGTTCCCGCTTGCAAACCTCATTTATGGGTTTGGTCTTTGTTGTTTGCTTGAGGACAAGCAAAGGACAAGTCCGGGGGTGTTGATGTGTACATATTTTCATGCATATTTTGATGCATTTTAGCTTAGTTTCATCCACTTTTAGGTTGTAAATATTGAATATAAGTCCTACAATACATTAATTTGAGTTTAGAGTCTAGTTTAGGAACATATTGCATTTGCATACATTTTCTTTTTGCATTCGTAGGTGCAACTTTGAGATAGATTTATGGAGGCCCTAAAGATGGATTGAAGGTGGATTAGGAGCTAAGAATTCAAGAAAAAGAGGAGCTAAATGCTATGGAATATGTTGGGATCAACAAGGCATTAAAGAGGAGCAAGAAGCCACAAGAAACTGCAAAGGGAACTAGGCATCGACTTGGAGGTCGATGCTGGATCACCTAAGGTCGGTGCTGGGTGACCTTTGCAGACTGCAGCCCAACACAATGCAGCATCGACTTCCAAGGTCGATGCTAGGTGACACGAGGTTGATGCTGGGTTGCCTTCACCCGAAAATTACCCTTTTTTGGACTTTCTCTCTCATTTCTCTTAGTATAAATAGCCCCTTATGTACAAAGAACAAAGAACAAATTTTTTTAGCTCAAAAACCACTCTTTTATCAACTTTTCTTTATATTCTAAATTGATTCTCTTGATCTTTTAGATCAAGAGTCTCCCTTTATACTCTTGTATCTCAAATCTTTTATGTAAAAAATCATGCTTATATTTCTCATCTTTTCTCTCTTCTCTCATATGATGTGTAAGTAGTCTTTTCTTGGATTTTGGAGATGGTGGATTTGAGATGATTTTTGGTTAGGTAAATGTTTTTAGTGATTGATAGGATTTAGATCTCTATGGTTTAGATGTTCTTAATGCTATATCTAGGATAACAACTAGATCTTGACATGTATACATTTCACGCCTGAGAGGTGTTCGATGAAATGTCTAGGAGAGCCTAAAGTATACCAAACTTTGCTTAGCCAAGAAGAGTTGATAGCTAGAGAGTTTGCTCATAAAGTGGAATGTTTCTTAATGATTGCTTGCTAAATGATCGCAACAAACGAGAGTTGAGTGAAATTTGTTAGCTTGCAAATATGACTTTTAGCCATTAGAGTGGTATTAGTTCAAGCATTGATTCCATAGTCATGAGGTTGAGTTCTTGTTGATTTCTCTTGTTGCACCATTACCTAGCTATTAAATTGGATCATTGACTAGGCTAGGGATAGATCTACGGTTGTGATGGATGATTAGGCTAGATCTTGGCATAGATTCCTACTAGATCTAGTTTAGTCCTTCATAGTTATTTACTCGCTCAATGATGCTTAGAAAGTGTTCGATGAAATGCTTGTGAGACTTAGATCTATTTTTTTAACCTTGAGCTATGAGAGTAGTTTGCTCAAAGGGACTCCAACGTGTTAAATGGCTAAAAGGGCTTGAGACTCACTATCACTTACATGTTTAGATAGGCAACAAACGAGAGTTGAGCCTTGTAATGTATATGGGGGAATAGATCTCCGTCACGAGAGTGGATTGATCGATTATAGGGGGGATCCTTGGTCTAGGAATAACTTTGATCCTCTAATAAAGACTTACCAAAGTCCATCACATCTCTAGATTGAACCCGAACCTATAATCATTGTCTGAAAATCAATCTTTATCTTATCATTTTACTTACATATTTATTTAAGTTTCTATTTTATGCTTTACTTTTATGCTTTACTTTTCTTGTCTACTTATGATTCCTTGATTTGATTTCCTTTAAACAAAAAAAAACCAAAACCCTTTCATATTCGCTTAGCTTAAGAACGCTTGTGTATTCTTAAAGTGTGAACTTATCTAGCTAAAGTTTGCTCCTTGTGGTTCGACCCTAAAGTACTACAAAAGCATATTCGTGCACTTGAAGATTGTGTGATTGTTAGGAAACGGGCTTATAAATTTTAAAGCTTTGTTGTCTTTTGTTTGGAAAAAAATCGCGCAACACTACGTACCCTGTCAAGGGATCAAGCCTAACTTAGTTCGGTTGTTGAAAGTACCTAGTGGTAACACTTCTTAATATCCATGGCATTCCATGATCATATTTCAGTACTCCGGTTTGTACCTTCACAACCCTATAGACTCCGAGTCGTACAACGTGGATGATCCCTTAAGGACCTTCCCAGTTGGTTCCTAGTTTCCTGGCGCCTCGCTCTTTGGTATTGTCAAATACTTTTTGAAGCACCTGGTCGCCGACTACGAATCCTTGTGGTCTAACGTCGGAGTTGTAGTATCGTGCCAAGGCTTGCTGGTAATTTTGTATACGGATCAATGCCTGGTCTCGTCACTCTTCAATTAGATCAAGGTTGTCTAGCAACAGCTGATCGTTTAGTTCGGGGTTTGAGGTGCACATGCTTCATCGAAGGCTTCCGACTGAGGTTTGGGCTGAGACTACCGCCTCCATCCCGTAAGCTAGAAAGAAAGGGGTTTCTTTCGTAACTCTTCTCAGGGTGGTACGACATGCCCAAAGGACATTAAGTAGATTTTCACCCCCAAGAATTCATTTTGATGCCCAGACGTCATTTGAGGTTTGTCAATATTGACTTTCTGGCTGCTTGAGCTTGTTTGTTTCCTTAACGGTACCAAGGTATCGATGTGGTAAGGCGTATGTTCCATTTTTCGAGAAAAGATCTAAAATCATCAGATACGAATTGCAATCCGTTATCGGCGACAATTTCATAGGGGATTCCATGTGATACGACCCATCCCGGGAATTGCACTCTAGGGTTAGCGGAAAATTTTAATCTTGTTCCATGTAGGCCAAGTGGTGGATATGGAAGAGACGAGATGGACTTTTCCAGGGGCTGCTGAATTCCCCCAAGAGAAAGTTTTGTCATCAACAACCCACGACTGTTCATAGTTGGTTTTAAAGCTTTGCGTCAATGGAGATCACTAACCTAGAAAATTGTTCGTTGCTCAAAGATGAAAAAAGGAATAACCAATTTTGAAAGGTTTTTGATGAAAAGATGATTGAGTTTTATTTATGTTGTTTGCCTTATTTTATAGCAAACAAGTCCAGAAAAATAGTAAATAAGTTCAAAATTCTAGGCATGCTTAACATAATTCTAAGCAATCCTTGACTGCATTTATTCTTCAGACAGAGAAAACTTGGTAAAACTTGAGCCGACCTACTTTTGTCCAACTTCAGAACATAATACTTTAGAATACTTAGTTGTACCTTCTTCAACCCAAGTTCACAATACTTCACATTTACCAGAATGGAGAATCAGATAAAACTTGGCATAACTTGATCGCTCCATCTTCGATGAAGGTAAAATTTATTACTTATAACATTAAACATTATTGAGCATGTCTTGCTGGATCAAACTATTCTCCTCTTGTCTCCTTATGCTCCACGAAATTGATAAGCTTCTAAATTAAGTCTTTAAGAAACTTAGTCTTTGATCTCATCATTGGATCGACCGAGAAGTAAATTGAATTGTCTTGGTCGTTCTTGAACTCCAACTGATCCAAATTATGCTCCACCCCCTCTTTCTCCATGTTATGATCCATTTTCTCCTTGTTAAGCTCCCATCGATTTTGATCATATTCTAGCTCACCTTGAGGCTCCATTGTGGCTGCATTATCTCCTCCTCCTTTTGAAGTATTTTTCCTCAAATCTAGATCATCTGCAACATAAGGAATCAAGTCAAAAACGTTGAAAGTTGAACTGATAGCATACTTACTCGGAAGTTCAATTTTGTAGGCATTGTTGCTAATTCTCTAAATGACTTTTAATGGGCAATCCGTCCTTGCCATGAGTATAGATTTTCTTTCATTTGGAAACCTCTCTTTCCTTAGATGAATCCACACTAAGTCTTTTGGTTCCAGCACCAACTCCTTTCATCCTTTGTTGTTCTTTCTGGAGTACATCTTTGTGTGCTCTTCTATATTTCTCTTCACCTCCTCATGAGAAGATCTAACAAACTCAGCTTTCTTTTTGCCATCTAAGTTAGTTTGTTCTCTTAAAGGCAAAGCAATCATATCCAAAGGAGACAAATGATTAAATCCATAAACAACTTGAAAAGGAGACATTTTTGTTGCTGAATGCATCGAATGATTATATGCAAATTCCATATGAGGCAAACAATCTTCCCAAGTTCGAAGGTTTCTTTTAGTTATGGCATGCAAGAGAGTAGACAATGTTCGATTAACAACTTCAATTTGTCCATCTGTTTGAGGATGTCATGCTGTTGAAAAAAGTAATTTAGTTCCAAGTTTTCTCCATAACGTTCTCCAAAAATGACTAAGGAACTTAGAGTCTCTAATCGAAACAATGGTCTAAGGCATCCCATGCATCCTAAAGAACAAATCAGCAACCATGTGTGCACTATCAGTTTTGTGGCAAGGATGAAATGTGCCATTTTTGAAAACCTGTTTACCACAACAAAGATCGAATTTTGGCCTTTACTTGTTCTAGGTAGTCCTACCACAAAATCCATAGACAAATCAGTCCAAGGTTCACTTGGAATAGGTAGAGGAGTGTACAAACCTATAGATTAAACTTTGGATTTGGCTTGCTTGCACGTCACACAACGTTCACATATTCTTTCCACGTCCCTCTCCATTCTTGGCCAATGAAAATTGTCCATCAACATACTCATTATTTTTTCTACTCCAAAGTGCCCCATAAGTCCTCCTCCATGTGCTTCCCTGAAAAACATTTCTGTCAAAGAACAATTAGGAATACACAAACGGTTTTCACAAAAAAGAAATCCATCCACTTGGTAATATGGTCAACTTGCACGATTCGCACTTGCTTTGTACAATTCTTTGAAATCTGGATCTTCTGCATAATATGACTTGATCTGCTTGAATCCTAGCAGTTTAGTTTCCATAGAAGAAAGCAAAACATACCTCCTTGAAAAAGAATCAACCACAATATTCTCTTTACCTTTCTTGTATATTGAAAAGATTCAAGAAACTCTATCCATTTTTCAAGCCTTTTGTTGAGCTTGTTATGGCTCTTTAAATGCTTAAGTGACTGATGATTCGTGTGGATTATAAACTCCTTTGGCCAAAGATAGTGTTGCCAAGTTTATAAAGCCCTTTTGAATGTGTAAATCTCCTTGTCATAAGTGGGAAGTTCAATGATGCTGTTCCAAGTTTCTCGCGAAAATAAGCTATTGGTTTCCTAACTTGCATCAAGACAGCTCCAATTCTTACACTAGATGCATCACATTCAATTTCAAAAGCTTTATTAAAATTTAGTAGGACCAACAATGGTGCATTAGTTAACTTCTCTTTCAGCAATTGAAATGCTTTCTCCTAAGCTAGTCCCCATTTAAACCCAACGTCCTTTTTAATAACTTCTGTGGGAGGTGCAGCGATGGTGTTGAAGTCTTTGACGAACCTTCGGTAAAATCCACCAAGACCATGAAAACTTTTACTTCTCCAACGGCTTTAGCGACTGGCTAGTCTCTGATGGCTCTAATCTTCTCCTCGTCCACTTGTATGCCTTGTGCTGTCAAAACAAAACCAAGAAAAACTACATTATCCATTTCAAAAGAGCATTTCTTAAAATTGGCATACAATTTCTCCTTCCTTAGAAAGTCTAAAACCTGTTTTAAGTGACTAACATGTTCATCCATAGTTTTGCTGTAAATCAGGATATCATCAAAATATACAACAACAAACAATCTAATGAAAGCTTGCAGAACTTGATTCATTAGTCTCTTGAATGTACTTGGTGCGTTAGTTAATCCAAAAGACATTACCAACCATTCATACATTCCATGCTTTGTTTTAAAAGAAATTTTCCGCTCATCACCCTCTTTCATTTTGATTTGGTGATAATCACTTTTAAATCTATTTTAGAAAAGACACATGAACCATGCAGTTCATCTAGCATATAATCAAGGTGCGGAATAGGATAGTGGTACTTAATTGTTATTTCGTTAATGGTTCTGCAATCTACGCACATTCGCCAACTTCCATCCTTCTTTGACACAAGTAGAACCGGTACGGCACAAGTAGAACCAGTATAGCACACGGACTCATACTTCTCCGGACATGCCCCTTTTCCATGGGTTCATTTACTTGTCGTTGAAGTTATCTGGTCTCTTCCGGATTGACTCGATATGCTGGTTTTTTTGGGAGAGATACTCCTGGAATGAACTCAATTTGATGTTCAATGCCTCAAATTGGTGGCAGCTCCTTCGGATCCTCCTCTGAAAATATGTCCATGTAATCTTGCAAGAGAAACTTTATCTCACTCGGAAGCTCTGGTGAAAATCAGAAGATATCGTTAGTGTTTCTGTAAACATAAACAAAATCACATGTTGTCTCATGCTCAAAGCCTTACTAACTTTGTTCGATGATACAAAGAATTTAGAATTCTTATCCTTTGTCGTTTTCTCCTATGTTTTAGTTTTAGTCAAGGTGTTGGCTTCTTCTCTTCTTTGCTTCATCTACATTTGATCATTGTGTACTTCTTGCGGTGACAACGGTACCATTGTAATTTTTTTACCCCTGTGTTCAAAAGAGTAGCGATTAGTAAACCCATCATAGACATTTCTCTTATCATATTGCCAAGGCCTTCCGAGCAGAATGTGGATGGCCTCAATTGGAAGAATATCGCATGACACTTCATCTTGATAACGCACTATGGTGAAAGGAGTCATTACTTGGTTGTTCACACGCATTTCTCCTTTTTCACTCAACCATTGCAGTGAGTATGGTTTCGGATGTGCTTGAGTACTAAGACCAGGTTTTTCCACCAAAGTTTCGCTTGCCACATTTGTACAACTTCCCTCATCTATGATCACGTTGCACACCTTGTTATGAATGAAACATCGGGCATGAAACAAGTTTTCTCGCTGCTCATGCTCTTTAGACTTGACTTGAGCATTCAAAGTCCTTGTTGTATCCAATAATTCTCCCGGAATTGGGAAATCCATGGTTTCCTCGTCAGTTGCATCTGTTTTCTTTTCATCTTCTGAAATGATCTCCCCATTGTTTAGAAGAATCATAACTCTCTTGTTGGTACACTAATTTTTATAGTGTCCAAACCCTTGACATTTGTAGCAGTTAAAATTTCTAGAATATGTAGAAGAAGCAAGTCCTTTCCCTTTATCATCATGGCCGATTCCAACAGATTTATTCTCTTCTTTTGGCTTAACAAAGACCTTGTCGTTCTTGGGATAAGCTGGTTTGGGAGTTGAACTAATTTGATTCCTTGACTAGCTTCTTCTCCTGATTTACTGCTCGATAAGTATCTCCTTATGCATCAGTTCCTCAAGATCTCCATATTCTTGCATTTCCAACCTGCCTTGAATTTCTCGATTCAATCCCCCTTGAAAACGAGTCGTAGCTGCTTTGGCTTACTTAAAAATATCAGCTTTCATCATAAGCGTTTCATTTCTTGGTAATACTCCTCCACAGTTTTGCTCTCTTGTATCAATCTTCTTAGCTTTTAATGAACTTCTCTCTTGTAATGGGTAGGAACAAAGCGCTTTTTCATGAAAGTTTTCAGCTCAAACCAAGAAGCAACTGGTTGTTCTCCATTGCGTCTCCTTGAAGTTACAATCTGATCCCGCCAGTTGATGGGATATAAACAAAATTCAGTAGCTGCTAACTTTACCTGCTTGCTCTAATACCAATTGATACGATCCGTCCCAAGAATTGCACTATAAGGTTAATGGAAATGATAATCTTGGTCCGCGTAAGCCAAGTGGTGGAAATGGAAGAGACGAGATGGACTTTTCCAGGGGTTGTAGAATCTCCCCAAGAGAAATTTTTTTTCTTCAACAACCCGCAGCTGCCCATAGTTGGTTTTGAAGCTTTGCATCAATGGAGATCGCTCTCCTAGCAAATTGTTCGATGCTCAAAGATGAACAAAGAAATCACCAATTTTGAATGGTTTTGGATAAAAATATGATTGAGTTTTATTCATGTTATTTGCCTTATTTTATAGCAAACAAGTCCAGAAAAATATTAAATAAGTTCGTAATTCTATGCGTACTTAACATAATTCTAAGCAATCCTTGACTTCATTTATTCTTCAGACAGAGAAAACTTGGTAAAACTTGAGCCGACCTGCTTCAATCCAACTTCAGAACAGAATACCTGAGAATACTTGGTCGTACCTTCTTCAGCTCAACTTCACAATACTTCACATTTACCAAAATTGAGAATCAGATAAAACTTGGCATAACTTGATCGCTCCATCTTCAGTGAAGGTAAACTTAGTTACTTATAACATTAAAAATTGTTGAGCATGTATTGGCTGGATCAAACTCTTCTCCTCTTGTCTCCTTATGTTCCACGAAATTGATAAGCTTCTGAATTAAGTCTTTAAGAAACTTAGTCTTTGATCTCGTCATTGGACCGATCGAAGAGTAAACTGAATTGTCTTAGTCGTTCTTGAATCCTATTGATCCATATTATGCTACAGCCCCTATTTCTCCTTGTTGTGATCCATTTTCTCCTTGTTAAGCTACCATCGATTTCGATCGGATTCTAGCTCACCTTGCGGCTCCATCGTGGATGCATCACCATGGCGGCTCACGTATGTCGCTAAACAAGTCTTTCTACTTCAAATTTGGTTACTTGCCAGAGGACCTTAGCCTCTATCCACTTGGTAAAGTAGTCGGTCAGGATTAACAAGAAACGTAGTTTCTGTTGTCCTTTACCTGAGGCCACTAAGGGTCCTATAATACCCATTGACTATCGCATAAAAGGGTAAGGTGCAGATATGGAGGACATATTTTTGGTTGGTTGATGGATTATCGGGGTGTGCCTTTGACACTTATCGCACTGAGAGGAGTAAACTTTACAATCCGCAACTATTGTCGGCCTAAAGTACCCTTGTCTCTTGATTAGGATGGCTAAGACTCGTCCCCTGGAATGTTTTCCACATGAGCCTTCGTGTACCTCTTTCATAAGCTTAAGGGCATTGAGGCCGCTAACACACTTTAAATATGGTCCCGATACACTTTGTTTGTAAAGGTTGGAGCCGAATATGCAATACCCCGTGTTTAAGGCTTTGAGTTTTCGAGCCTCCCATTTGTGGGGGTGGAGGGGGCTACACCTTCCTGAATGTATTTCATATATGGGATTCTCCAATCGTCTCTTCTAATGAATTTTTCATAAAAGGATATCGGTAGATCTTGCACTGCTTCTTCCGTAGGCTTTGGATCATTTCTTGTGTTTATGTCACCGTGAGCCTAGTTCGTGCCCCTTGAGGTATCCTGAGGAACGTGTTTTGACGAAGCCGTATCCTATGGGGTACCTGCTACACTTTCGCTCGATTCAAGAGTCTGGATCGTGCCCCCGAAGGTATTCTGAGAGTCAGGTTCGAAGGGTCTCTTTCCCCATATATATCTATTATGTGCATGCTCGAGCTTGGAGTCTGGGTCATGCCTCCGGAGGTGTTTCTAGGTAGTGAAGCTTGCCTTTTAAAATTATGGATTTTAGTTTTCGAAAACCAGAAGGTAGTAAGCACATGAGTAGAATTTTTGGTCTAGATAGTTGTGGTAGCTATTACCTGGGGCTAGTCGCTGCCCTTCGATTCTTCAGAATCGTTTATGTTGAAGGCTTTGGTAGCGATATCAATACTTGGCATATCTATGCCTTCGACAGGTATGACTCGATTTACAAGGGGATCAGAAGTGGAGGCTAGTGATGCGAGAGCGTCTGTCTCGTTAGCTCAAATTTGGCGAATTGTTTAGTGAAGTTTTGTACGACCTCGATGTATGCCCCCATTCTTTCATCCCTTGTTTTGTATTCACCATGAATTTGGCTGGCCACTAGTTGGGAGTCATTGTAAGCGTTTAGCTCTCGGATCCAGAGTCCTAATGCCAACTTCAAGCCTGCGATTAATGATTCGTACTCTGCCTCGTTGTTGGAAGCAACGAAGCTTAACCTGTAAGACTGCTCGATTATCTCACCAGCTGAAGAGGTCATATGATAGCTCATGTTTTCGCCCGAGAAAACACTGCAAGCGTACAAATAAGTACGTTGTAGTGGTTCGAGATTAAATCCACTGAGACCAAAGGTAGCACGTAAAACTTCAGATCATACGCGGGCTAAAGCAAAAATGATGACTTGGTAAAGATGCAATAATTCGATAATCAAGAAGCAAAGCAAGCAAACAAGTTTCATTATTGGGCAGAGGGTATTCTCAAGGAAAAATTTTATGGTTGATTCAAATTATTGATCAGGGAACAAGTTTTAAACCGTTTTGATCTCAAACACAATTATAAAATTGTTCTACTTATGTAGTTTCAATTCTCTATGTAAAGAAACCTTAAGACTAACTTTCGTTGAATTTCTAAATTCTAAACATTCATTCTAAACAAGTTTGATAGGTTCACGATTCACTTAAACATCAATTTTCATTGGCTTAAGATAAATTACTCATTTAGGATTCATTCAGTCATTTAATCGAACATGTTCAATGCATTAAACAACCTAAATTTAGAAACTAAGTGAGCAAGTTAATTTAAACATTAAGAACAATACTAAATGAAGATCCAATTGAATAAATCCCTATTCAAACAATTCTAAGTCAACAATTCATGTAATCCCTATGTGAGAACCCTAAACCTAACGATAGGACTTCTCGCTCATGATCATTGAAAAAACACAAATCAATTCAGTGAGAGACATGATTGTATTGATCAAAAACAAAGAGAAAGGTTCAGAAAGCTTCTCTGAGTCGAAGTACATAAATTTATTCTTCTCCCTAAAGTTACAAGTCTCTCTCTTACTCTCAAAACCTAGAAAAAGCAGCATAATGAATGTAAAAACACGAGTTTAGGTTTTAGATGTGTAATCTGGTTCTCAAAAATTTGTTTGGTTCCATAAAATCGGTCTGCAAATCGTTACAGGGATCAATCGATCTTGGAAAGGGATCGATCGATCCTGGACACGGATAAATCGGTCCCTGTAATTATTCTAGGATGTTTTTTCTCTTTACAAACGCTTCCTTCGATGCTTGAAATCCGTCCAAAATATGTCTTTCCGCACATTCAACCTTGTTACCTGTAAAAACACTAACGAACACAACACCCCTCCAAAGAGAGCTAAATACATACTCAAAACCATATATCTCGACTAAAAACTGTAATAAAAACTTATAAATGCTAATACATCATCAGTCTTAGGCCGATTCCGGAGCCTTTCTTCGAGGATTCTCCATCGACGTGAAGGTTCCATTTCAAAATTATCGAATCTTTTTCGATGTGTTCGGTTGCTAGCTCGATAACGAAGTCAGCAAGGACTTTAGCTTTAGTTGCAGTTCGAGCTCTGTACTCGATATCATAATTGCTGAGCTCGATGGCCATTTAGCAAGGTACCCAGATTGGCTGGGACTATGTAATATCGCGCGTAATGGTTGGGAAATCATTACGACAATTGGGTGCTATTGAAAGTAGGGTCCAAGCTTTCTGGCTACGGCGACGACCGCTAGAGCTAGTTTATTCATAGTAGGGCAACTAGTTTCCGCGTCTATTAATCTTTTACTTATGTAATAGATAGGTCTCTGCTAGTTTCCCTCCTCTCGTACTAGTACATCGTTGACTGCAGCTGGGGATACAACAATATACAGGTAAAACAGTTCTCCTTCATCTGGTTTGGATAGTATTAGAGGTTCGGAGAGGTAAGCCTTGAGCTGTTTGAAAGCTTCTTCGCATTTCTCGTCCCATAGAAACTTCATATTATTTTTTTAGAACTTTATAGAATGGAAGACATTTGTCGGTGGATTTGGAAATGAAACTATTTAGAGCTGCGATTTGTCCAGTCAGCCTTTGTCCTTCCCTAGTTGTTTTAGGTGATGGCATTTCCAAGAAAGTAGCTATTTTTTTCGGGTGAGCTTCGATGCCCCGTTTGGTCAGTAGGTAACCTAGGAATTCACCTGAAGGTACTCCGAAGGTACATTTAGCGGGGTTAAGCTTCATGCCATACTTGTTTAGGATATTGAAGTATTCTTTCAAATGGGTAATGTGGTCTTCATCAGCTAAAGATTTAACCTACATATAGTATATGTAAACCTCCATAGTTTTTCTGATCTATCGGGCAAACATTTTGTTTACGAGCCTTTGGTATGTTTTGCCCGCGTTCTTTAAACTAATAGGCATTACTTTATAACAGTAGGTGCCACGCTCTGTTATAAAGATGGTTTTTTCATGATCCTCAGGATCCATCATTATTTGGTTGTATCTTGAGAATGCGTCCATGAAATACAGGAGTTGATGACTAGCTCTGGCCTTAACTAGTCGATCGATATGAAGTAACGGGAAGCTCTCTTTTGGACAAGCCTCATTAAGGTAGGTGAAGTCAATACAAATTTTCCACTTCCCGTTTTTCTTTTTGACTACAACCGGGTTGGCAAGCCAGTTTGGATAATGTACTTCCCTAATGGAGTCTGCTTTTGTAAGTCGATCAAACTCGTCGTTAACTGCTTGAGCCTTCTCTTGCTTAGCTTTCGGCGCATTTGTTTGATAAACTTGAACTTAGGGTCTATATTAAGCTTGTGTGTCATTACTCTTGGGTCGATACCTCTCATGTCATCGATGGACCACGCGGAGGTTCCTATATTATCCTTAAGGAGAGTCTCTTTTTGATTTCGAGCAGTAACTCTGACCCGATGCTAATTCATCGTTTAGGGTAAGAGTCGTCGATGCAAACTTTTTCGATGAGGTTTGTAGGTGGACCTCGTAGGTTTTGCTCCATTTCGCGCTCCTCCTGGATCTGTAATTGTTAGAAGGGAGATTCCTTAGTATTTTGAATCCTTCCAGATAGCATAATCTGTATACTTTTTGGCTCCCTCAAATCGTGGCTATTCCGTCGGGTGTTGGGAACTTTACACATTGATGATAAGTTAACGCTACTGCCTTCATTTTATGGATCCACGGTCTCCCAAGGATCGCATGAAATGGAGGTTGTTGGTCTATCACCACGAAATTAATTATCTTTATAACTCCATAGGCCATAACTAGGAGTTTGATAGTTCTGAAGGAGGTAGTTGTCTCTCTGGAGAAACCTACGAGGTTAGACTTCTGCTCGCTAATTTCGTAGTCATCTATCTCCATCCCTTTTAGGGTGTTATAGAATATAAGGTCGATGGAGCTTCCGGTATTGATCATTAATTTAGGAACTTCATACCCTGCGACGTTAAGGGTGACGACCAAAGCGTCGTCATGAGGTTTATCGAGATCTAGCGTCTCACATTCCTAGAAGTAAATCTTAGTGTTTGGTTTCTAGGCGGAAGGCTTCGCTCGAGTATTGGTCTCGGCCTTCCGCAAGTGTCCATTGATGGAGTTTACGGAATCTTGGTAGATGTCGGATCCACAAAGAATGTAATCGACCCTTGATTCGGTGGGTCGTTGATTCAGGGTTTTATCAAATAAGGCAGCTATCCTGCCCTCAGGTAATCAGAGCATCGACCCGGAGGCTCTTCCTTTCAGGGAATTTCTCGAGGATCATGTCGACCCTTTCTTGGGAGTTGGGATGGTGAATCAGTTTCCTTTTCTGGTGACTTGTTTGATGTGTCAGTATTTTAGTATGTTTTTAGTATCGTTTTCATTCGAGATCTATGGGTTTTAGTATGTATTCGGATTTTTTTGACGCGGTTTTGTGTTCTTTGTTGTTTTTACAGGATTCGAGCTTGAATGTGTGAAAAGGAAGCATTTTGGATGGATTTCAAGCTTCGAAGGAATTTGTAACATAGGGAGAAGAAGCATCTTAGATCTTCAATTGAGAAGCTTTCCGAACCCTCTTTTTACTCTTGTTTTTGATTAATACGATCATGTCTCTCTTGAAATTGATTTGTGTTAATTCTCTGAACATGTGTGAGTAGTTTAATCGTTGGGTTTAGGGTTCTCACAGAGGGGATTCATAATTTGTTTATATAGGATTGCATGTTTAGGGATATTACCTAACGTATCTTCGTCTATTGTTAATCGTAATGCGTGAAAATGAAATGATCACTTATTTTCTGATCTTAGGTTGTTTAACTGCTGGAAGGTGAATGTTTAAACGCTTGAAAGAATTATAGATGAGCAATTCTTCTTAAGCCAACGGAAGTTGATGTTTAAGTGAATTGTGAACCTATCAAACCTGTTAGTACTGCATGACTAGAAATCGAGGGTCAATGGAAGGTAGTCTCGAGGTTTCTAATGCATAGGGCGCTGATACTATGGAAGTAGATCAGTTCTAGATTAGACTTTGAGTTCAAGACGGTTCTTAACTTCTTCCCTAATCTGTAGTTTAAGTCAAAAATGAAATATTTCCCTGAGAATACCTGATGCCCAACACTTCTTTGAATTGTTTACAACCTCAAGTTGGTGTCTGCTTTTGTTTGCTTTCTTGGTTTCGATATTTGCATAATCTCTAAAGACATCTTTTTAGCCTTAGCTCGCTGTTTGATCTTAACTCTTCTTGCTACTCTTTGGTCTCTGTGAATTCAATCCCGAACCACTACAACGTACATCTGTACACTTGCATTGTTATCTCGGGTGAAAACCTGAGGTATCACTGTTCCACTTTGGTGAGGTCTCTCTTGGGGCTTTTGGTTTCTTTAAATTCAGGTCTTTTATTTCCCCAGCAGCAAATTTTGCTGCTAGTTGGCGTTGAAGGTTGTGACATTCTTCTATTGAATGGCCCTTCCTTTCGTGATAAGAACAAAATTTGTTTTCGTCAAAAGCTTTAGTCCAGGGGGCCTTTCTCGTTGTTGCAACATATTTATTTTGTTGCGTTTCCTCAATAGCATAGGAATGCTCACCCTAGGTCTAGTTGTTTCGGGGATTGCCTCTTTTGGTTGGTCCTCTGATTTCTAAGGAGTTAGCCTTTGGGTGGTTCCGAGGCTTTCTATGGATTTTATTCATTCCTGCAGCTTCCTCTTCAAAGGTGATGAACCAATATACCCTTCGTAATGCATCATCGATTATCGGAGGAAGATGGACTGTTAGCTCAGACTAGAACTCTGTCAGATACCAGAGTCCTCTTCGGAGAGCTTCGATTGGCACATAGTCATTAAAGTTTGAGATTTTAGTTCAGACCGCTATGAATTTATCTATGAATTTTGGTTTTTGACGTATGGGGCATTGATTTAATGGATCCTTTCCCAGCTTCTTATGAAAATCTATACATTTTGGTTGCAGTAGACTATGTTTCTAAGTGGGCTGAGGCGTTGGCCTGCCCCTCTACTGATGCCAAAGTGATCTTAAAGATGTTCAAGTCTATGATTTTTCCTCGCTTTGGTGTGCCTAGAGTTGTAATAAGTGATGGAGGATCCCATTTTATCAACATGTTGTTTGAGAATTTGCTGAAGAAGCATGAAGTTAGACACAAGGTAGCCACACCTTATCATCCTCAAAAAAGTGGACAAGTTGAGAATTCCAACAGGGAAATTAAGGAAATCCTGGAAAAGACTGTAGGCAAGACACGAAAAGATTGGTATGTTAAGCTAGATGATGTGCTATGGGCGTATAGAACTACCTACACGACACAACTAGGCACTACACCGTTTCATTTGGTGTATGGGAAGGCATGTCATCTTTCTGTTAAGCTCGAGTACCAGGGACTTTGGGCTACGAAGTTGCTGAACTTCGACATCAAGCCTGCAGCTGAGAAGCGAATGATTCAACTCAATGAACTTGATGAGATTCGATTGAACGGACCAAAGCATTCCATGATAGGAGAATCATCGCTCGCCATTTCGTTGTTGGTGATCAGGTACTCTTGATTAACTCACGTTTGCGATTGTTTCCAGGTAAGCTCAAATCACGGTGGTTAGGACCATTCTTGATTGCTGAGGTTAGACCTTATGGAGCTGTTGAACTAGATGAGAATGGGAGGAAATTCACTGTGAATGGCTAGAGACTCGAGCCACACATTGCAGACGAGCCATCCGACGAGAAAATGTTAATTCTTTTGAAGGATCCACTTGTCGTCTGATCGCACTACAGTCAGGTTCGTGACTTTAAACAAGCGCTGAGTGGGAGGCAACCCACTAGGTATTTTTGTTTTTCTTTTTAGTTAGTTTTGTAGTGTTTTTTGTTTTTGAGTTTTGGGTTTTGGTACCTTTTAGGTTTTCGTGTTTTTGGCTATCGTATTGCAGGAATAGATCACCGGACAGACGTATAGGGATCGGTCGATCCCTGTCTTGGATCGATCGATCCCTGTCTCAGAACCCATAGAAAATTGCGAAGTTTTGCAATTGATCGAAAATATGAACGTGCGATCGATCGATCGATAAGGACACGGATCGACCGATCTATATCCCTGGATCGATCGATCCCTGTCTTAGATGCGAGGCTATTTCACACGTTTTCAGGTAAGTTTGCTTTTTCTCATTTCTTTTCATTTTCTTTATATTTTTATTTGGTACTTATCCCTTCCTTGAATTTGTTTCACACTGAGACGGTGTGAGATAAGTCTGGGGGAGGTGACTGACGTTTTTCTTTTTATTTTGGTGTTGTTTGAGTCACTTTTATATCTTTTATCGAGTCAGTTTATGGAATTTTTCATGCTTCATGATGATTTTAGACTATTTTCTTGCGCATTGCACTTTATTTATATGTTCATTGACCATTTTACATGGACTTTTAGCGCAGGCAAACCAAAGTAACTCATGACCAAACTCCCCACCAGAAATCTCTGGAACTTATACTTTTGTCTGAAATGTTCTTAACTCTATTTTATTTGGCTTACTAATGAACTTTAAATGCTTTGATCCAGGAACTTAAAATCACGAATCAAACCCCATCATTCAGGATTACATGCCCATTTTTCTACCATCTTTTTCGGTAATNATGTTCTTAACTCTATTTTATTTGGCTTACTAATGAACTTTAAATGCTTTGATCCAGGAACTTAAAATCACGAATCAAACCCCATCATTCAGGATTACATGCCCATTTTTCTACCATCTTTTTCGGTAATCCTGAGTGACCAGACTCATCTTTAGTCTGGCACCACACCCTTACCCTATCTCTTTGATTCTCCATGCATTTCTTTTTCATCTTATATGCACACATGTGTAAAAACAATGGAGAGAATATGGTAGACATGATCCTTCTAATTGCTTATGTAGGATTGAATATTTAGGTGGTTTAGACACGGTCCTGCGTGTCTGATTTCTCGGTTTTGTGTGTTTAGGTTGTTTAGATTGATATGATGCATTTCTTCGCGCTGTACAGGTGTTATAGAATTTAAAAATTTCATTAGTATGCTAATCCGAACAAAATTTTCGTTTTGAAAAAGAAAACCGAAAATTAATTAAAAATTCTTTATATCTTGTTTAGAAATTAGCATTTACATATTATTATGTTGATTATTTTCACCCAGAAGAATGCACATACATGGTTTATTTTCTGATTGGTGGTTTGTACTTCGGTAGTTAGGGGACATGGATATAAATATACTCTTTCTCTCTTGCGATTTTGCATATTGTTTTGCATTTCTGATGCAACTTTGATACCCCAAATACTCTGAGCCTCACCACTAAAAGCCTTGAATGCCTAGCCTGATTCCGTGATTATAAGTTATTTGGTGAAAAGTTTCACGCCTATCTTTAATTGAATGTTAAGAGTTATTAACATGGAAGCTGAGTTTGCAAGTTCATATTTTAGAGTATGGATGGGCTTGGGAGGTTATACAGCGATTCTTGGGGAGAATGTTCTAACTGTTCTGAGTCTTTATGGTTAGCGAAATTAGCGTAGAGTAAGGTTTTCTGAAAGCATGCAGTCCATTCGATTTTTGAGTTTCTTTTCCCGTAGGCTTAATTTTTGTTTCCTTTACTTGAGGACGAGCAAAGATTCAAGTCTGGGGCATTTGATGTGCCAGTATTTTAGTAGGTTTTTATTACGGTTTTCAATCGAGATCTATGGTTTTTAGAATATATTCAGATTGTTTTGGCGCGGTTTTGTGTTCTTTGTTGATTTTACATGATTCGAGCTTGAATGTGCGAAAAGGAAGCATTTTGGATGGATTTCAAGCCTCGAAGAAAGTGTTTGCGCAAAGCTGAAAAATACCCAAATTTTTGGACACAGATCGACAGATCCAGGGTCATGGATCGATCGATCCCTGTCCCGATTTTCGGATCCATTTTACAAAGAACCAGACCGAACTTATTACAGATCGGATTTCACCGAAAAGACCTAGACTCGAGTTTCTCTTTTCATAATGCATTTTTAGAGACTTTGAGCGAGAGAGATTAAGATTGTAACCTAGGGAGAAGCTTTTTGAACCCTCTTTTTACTCTTGTTTATTGATTAATACAATGATATCTCTTTTGAAATTAATTTGTGTTGATTGTCTGAACATGAGTGAGTAGTTTAATCGTTGGGTTTAGGGTTCTCACAGAGGGGATACATGATTTGTTGATATAGAATTGCATGTTTAGGGATATCATCTAATGGATCTTCATCTATGGTTAATCGTAATGCATGAAACTGAATTGATCATTTAGTTTCTGATCTTAGGTTGTTTAACTTCTGGAAGGTGAATGTTTAAATGTCTGAAAGAGTTATAGATGAGCAATTCTTCTTAAACCAACAAAAGTTGATGTTTAAGTGAATTGTGAACCTAACAAATTTGTTAGTAATGCATGACTAGGAATCGAGGGTCAACGGAAGTTAGTCTCGAGGTTTCTAGTGCATAGGGCGCTGATACAACAGAAGCATATCAGTTCTAGATTAGAATTTGAGTTCAAGATGGTTCTTAACCTCTTCCCTAATATGTAGTTTAAGTCAACAATGAAATGTTTCCCTGAGATTACCTGATGCCTTACACTTTTCTGAATTGTTTACAACCTTACGTTGCTGCCTACTTTTCTTTGCTCTCTTAATTTTGAGATTTGCATCTCTCAGAAGACATTTTTGGTCTCTGTGGATTTGATCCCAAACCACTACAACGTACGTCTGTACGCTTGCAGTGTTATCTCGGGTGAAAACCTGAGCTATAATGCCCCCAGGCAGCTGGAGAGCTGAGTCTCTCTCGGGTTCCTAAGTTGGTTTACTAAGTGTGATCTGATGGAAGGCTCGGGTAAGCTGCGGTTACAGTTCCCGACTGTCCCAGAGCCTCCAGACCAAGGGATTGATTTCGAGTCTGATGGACGGAGGCTGAGGGTCGGCATCCAAGTGGGATCGAAGCATCTCCTCCAGATTTGAGTTTAGGTTGTGGCGGAAGAAGTTGGTGACTCTGCTCAGATGCTTGTTGAGGGACCTGAGCAGGCATCTAGCTTACGCTAGCGACATTATTCCCCATCGTGGCGATAGCTAGTGGATTGAATGTGGGGACCGTTCCCGTAACAAGTGTCTAGAAGGAAGGTCCATGTACTTCAAGTATCGTGTTGTTGGGGAATAGTTCAGGGACCTCGAGGGAAGGAGGTGTCGGTTACAAGGTCTCAGAAGGTAACTGCGGAGCCTCGACGTTGTGGAGGCTGTGACAAAGGAGCCACTAACCTCATTTCTTACGCGAGGCGCTGCTGTCACTAAACTAACAGGTGGACCAAGCATTCATTCTCCTAGGTTCTGTTTACCAACTGCAACATCATCTGATGGAATTCAGAAAGCTAAGCCGACACCTAACTCGTTGCAGGTGCCGAATGTAGAGATCTGAGAGGGTTGTATTGTTTGGATTCTCGGAAGGGCAGATGCCTTAGGTAAGCATCTTTGAGTAGCCCTTGAGTGGTTGTTTTTATATTATCAGGTTCGGACTGAGTCTCTGCCAAAGGCTGAGGCTCATTTTGGAGATCAGAACGATGAGGCTCGGCGTTTGAGAGATTGGAGCCTCTATGATTCAGTGCGTTAGGGCTCGGTGTCGAGGAATCAGAATCTGGCTGATTCGTGTTTCGGTCAATTGGATTCATTTCTAAGTCACAGAGTCAAGGATTCAATGCTTCGTCCCCACAGACGGCGCCAAAATGTGGATGATTAAATCTTCGCTTTGATTCATAATAGGAAAAGGATGAGGAAGAAATCCATGACTCGAATCTTGTAAGAACTATTTGATGAATCGGACACTTATATTTAGATTTCTGAACGTTTAGGCGATTAAAATCAAAGAATTAATATGAAAGATTGAGATCATGTTTACAAGAATCGAAAGAGAAAAATGGCTTATAGTGTTTTGTCGTAATCTCTCTCCGAGGTCTCGGACTTGCCTCTCTCAAGTTAGAGAGAGACATCATTGTATTAATCAAAAAACAAAGAATAAGGTTCAGAATTCTTATCAGATTCGAAGTACGGAGTATGATTGTTCTCCTTAGGTAACAAAGCTCTCTCTTGCTCTCAAAAACTCGGAAAAACGGCATAATAAAACCTAACAGCGAGTCTCAGTATTTTTATATGTAATATGGGTCTTCAATATTTTATTCTGCTTCAAAATAATTTTTTTTGGTCATGTCATGATAGGGATAGATCGATCCTTGTCTCAAGATCGATAGATCTCTTTCCTTCTGCAAGGATGCTCATTTATGCGCATTCGTCTCCTCGTTGCTAGCATGACATGTGTTCAGTAAAATTGTCATAATATTTGATTGTATAGTTTGATTTCCTTCCCATCACCTTCAAATTAAATCTAACTCTTGTGGCTATCATGTGTCCAAATTTCAGCTCAATCTAACGGTGGGAAGTTTGTCAATCAAGGCCACACTTCTGACATTTAAGCATGATTATGCATTCCAAATATCCGTTTTTAGCCCAAATTGTTCTGTTTCTCTAGAAAGCAACCTAAAACCTGTAAAAACACCAAAAGACTCCAAAAAGAACCAAA
>OVAN01004788.1:0-24971 GCA_900406275.1 Anastatica hierochuntica
TTTAATATTTTCGAAAATTAGGTTTAGTTTTGGTTTATTATTTTCGTAGAATCTCTAGGAAAATTAGACTTATTTAAGTTGTATTCTACAAACATTGAAAATCATTCATCATTCATCGAACGTTTTATGAAAAATTTAGTTTCTTTTTCTTCACAGAGATTGTGAAACCTTTGTTCATCTTTGAACAAACCTTTTGCTACAGAGTTCATCCTCTACAGCTTCTTCTTTAAGATCATAAAGGGAATTCATTCACCCGATCTAAAGAATCCATCTATCAATATCTGAAAATCCATCCTTCTCATCTTTTCACCTATTCTTCTCATAAAAATCAGAAAATCAAAAAAACACAAAAGAAAAGTTCAGATCTCTTTTTCAGAAGATCCAGGGTTGCATCAATACTTCAATTGGTATTAGAGCTTGCAATAAGAATTTGTGGTTTAAAATCTCGTTAAAAGTTACGAATAGGAGAACGAGAATCTAAACCCGTTCTTCGTGCTTACTTGAAGATCTTACATATCGTTTTTTTCGTGTGAAATCTTGTGCTCTATTTCTCATAAAAACATAGAAGTGTAATGATGGGTGATGTTATTAAATCGGTACCAACAACGAGACCTAAGGAAGGAGGAGGTCCATCTTTGATCAAGTTTCCCATGCTAACATCCACGAACTATACAGTATGGGCCATGAGGATGAAGATCCTTCTCAAAGTCTATAAAGTTTGGGAGGAAATAGAAGCAACCGCAGGCGAAGAAGACACAAACGACATCTCCATAGCCTTCATTTTTGAATCGGTACCAAAAACACATATTCTCCAAGTTGGAGAACTTGACACGACCAAGAAGGTATGGGAGGCCATCAAAACCAGGCATATGGGAGTGGAGAGAATCAAAGAAGCCCGATTAAAAACTCTGATGTCGGATTTTGACCGTCTAAAGATGAAAGATGCATAATCTATTGATGATTTCTCTGGAAGGATATCCGAAATTGCTTCAAAGTCGGCTGCGCTAGGTGAGGAGATAGATGAACCGAATCTCGTTAAAAAATTCCTCAAGAGTCAACTATGCAAAAAGTATATCCACATCTTGGCTTCTCTCGAGTAGGTTCTTGACTTGAAAAACACGAGCTTTGACAATATTGTGGGATGCTTAAAACCTTATGAAGAACTCATATCAGAAGAGGAAGAGGATCACGAGGAACAAAGCCAGTTGATGTTTACAAACTATGAGCCGAAAACTTCACAACCTACCCGTGACTTCAACAGTGAGAGTAGAGGTACAGGTCGAGGAGGACGTTTCTACAATAGAGGAAGAGGTCGTGGATGCTTCAATGGGCCGAGAGATCTTTCAAAGATCACTTGTTATAGGTGTGATAAAACATGACACTATGCTTCTGTGTGTCCTGATCGTTTACTTAAATTACAAGAAGTACAAGCCAATGATGGTGAAGATACGCAGGAGGCGGACGAACTCATGATGCACGAAGTCGTTTTCTTGAATGAAGAGAAGAGTGCACATTCAACAAGTTCAAGATCTTTAAGAATCAAGTCGATAAAGACTCAGGGAAAAGTATACAAACCTTCAGAACGAATAGAGGAGGAGAGTTTACTTCACAGGAGTTTAACTCATTCTGTGAGAATTCAAGCATTAAAAGACATCTTACCACTCCATATACTCCTCAACAAAACGGTGTTGTTGAGAGACATAATAGGACCTTAATGGAGATGACAAGAAGCATTATGAAACATATGCTTGTCCAAAATTACCTCCGGGGTGAAGGAATAAGACATTCCACATATCTTCTCAATCGAATTGCCAAAATAGCGCTTATGGAGAACATGCCCTATGAATTTTTTCATGGGAAGAAACCGAACATCAACCATCTGAAGGTATTTGGTTGCATTGGGTATGCAAGGTGTTGGGAGTAATTTAGGCCATGAGAATTCCCCCAGGCTTAGATGGAGTACAACAGTAAGACTTCAAAAGCAGGGGAATGCCCAAAAGCAGGAAGCCAAACGACGTTGCATTACCGTAAGTCGGGAGTCAGAAGACCCTGCGTAGCCGGAAGTCGGAAGCCAGCCGGCCACCGACTGTTACTTGTTTTTACAATTTAAACTAGCAGATAATGATGTGTATTCTGTAGATAAAGATACATATATTTTATAGATAATCATGATATATCCAATTTTTGGAGGTATAATCATGAACTCCATGTATAAATATAAAGCTTAAGGGCAAAACGTGGACACACGAAACCCTAAGCTAAAGAAATCAATACAACACTAACTCTTTCACCATAGTTGATCTTTAAGCTTAGAATATCTTCAAACTACATTCGCTAAACATTAATTGACCTCCAGCTTCCGTAGTGCTTACAAAAAACGACCAAAATCACTCGTAACACAAGGGTAAAGAATTCCTATTTAAAAAAGTTGGATGATAGATCTCGTATGCTGGTCCATCTCGGCACCGAACAAGGAACTAAGGCATACAAAATTTTTAATCCAGAAACACAAAAGATAGTGGCAAGTCGCGACGTCATTTTTGATGAAACAAAAGGATGGAATTAGAACCAACCTGACAGAGAGCTGCGAGGAGCTAGAAATTTTCAAATTTCATTTGGAAGATTTTGCAATCATGACATTCCAGAAATCAAGTATATTCATGGAGAGAATATGATGGGCAATGAATTTGCAGAAATTCAGCCACAAGAAACTGAAGATAGTGATCATGAGTGATACGATGTATTTGATGCCGAATGTGAAGACTCTAATGACGAACCACAAGCTCCAGCTCCACCCGAGTTAAGGCGATCGCAACGCCAAAACAACAAGCCAAGGTACCTTGAAAGTTATGTTTTTCTTTGTGAAGAGGAGGGAGAACTCTTGTTGTTATGTATAAATGGTGAGCCGAGAGAGTTTAGTGAAGCTAGTGAATTGAAGGAGTGGATGTCAGCTTGTGAAGATGAGCTTCACTCCATCACGAAGAATCAAACGTGGAACCTTGTTGATCTACCACATGGGTCGAAGCCTATTGGTCTAAAGTTGATATTTAAGCTCAAATGGAACTCAGATGATAGTAATAACAAATATAAAGCTCGACTTGTTGCAAAAGGATATGTTCAACAACATGGAATAGATTTTGGGGAAGTCTTTTTTTTTCCGGTAGCACGTATTGAGACTATTCACCTTCTTATCAATATCTCAGTTGCTAACGGATGGGAGATTCATCATCTTGACGAGAAAACCGCCTTTCTTCATGGAAAATAGAAAGAGACAGTCTATGTATCATAACCTGAAGGATTCATCACACGAGGGAGAGAAGACAAAGTGTACAATCTAAATAAAGAACTTTATGGCTTAAGAAAAGCACCTAGATCTTCGAAAAACAAGCTTAATAAGATTCTCAAGGAATTTTAATTCTCAAAATGTTCAAAAGAACCTTCGATCTCTCGCAAGATGGTAAGCGAGAATATATTGCTTGTTGCGGATTATGTGGATGATCTATTTATTATAGGGTCAAGTGTGAAGATCATTAATGAATTTAAGAAGGAGATGGCTTCTAAATTTGAAAAGAGAGACCTCCAGAAATTGACTTACTACCTCGCATCGAACTAGACCAACACAAGGAAGGTATAACCTTAAGCCAAAACGTTATGCTTCACAAGGAAGAAGCGAGAATGGAAAAGTGCAATCCAAGTCATATTCCAATGGATCCCAGAGTAAAGCTTTCAAAGGCCGAAGATGAAAAGGAGATAGTTGCCACTAATTACACAAAAATCTTTGGCTGCCTACGTTACTTGCTTCACATATTGTTGGATTTAGCTTTTTGTATTGGAGTACTAAGCAAATACATGCAAAATCCAAAGGAGTCACACAATGCAACAATCAATCAATGCTTGAGATACTTACGTGGCACCGTGTCGTATGGTTTGACAGTCTAACAATCTACGTCGAATGAGCTAAGTTGGTGCGTTTAAGCGATTGCAGCCATAACGTGGATCCAGACGATGGATGGAGTACAACTGGACACATATTATATTCTATCTAGGTAAAAGTATTCTTACATGGTGGTCACAAAATCAAGACATCGTGGCATTGTCTTCATGCGAGGTCAAGTTCATGGCATGAAAGAAAGCATCGAAGCAAGCAATTTGGCTTCAAGATGTAACTCCCCGAAGTTATAGGTGTTGGGAGTAATTTGAACCTTGGAGATTCCCCTTGGTTTTAGATGGAGTACGATAGTTTAGCCATAAGGGAGGGGAATGCCAAGAAGCAGGAAGCCAGGCGTCATGAGGATGGAGGAAGCCGGAAGATTAGCCGACTCTCAGCCGATACTTATCTTCTTCTTATTTCATAAAGAGATAATCATGTATATTTGTAGATAATTATGGAATCTCCTAATCCTAAAGGGATAAGGACTGACTTTCATGTATTAATAACAAGCTTAGAGGATTACGGAAATAATCCGTTAAACCCTAGGGAAAGAGACTAATACATTTGTTTTTTCATCATCTCTTTAATTCGATTCTTTCAAGAAAAACCATCTTCCAACCTTTATTGCTTAAACCTTCTTACCATATATCATTCATCTTCACGCATAGACTTTGTCTTCTTGCTTCCGTTGTGCCATCAAAGAACTCCATACAAACATCCATAATAGTTTGGCGTTAGAAGGAGGGGGGCTCAAATTCAAAACTACGTGACGATGGCCGGAGACAACGCTGACGCCGTGATCACAATACCTGAACGAACTAACCTCACCTATGAAGAGATGAGATCTCCCCTGGAAACCCTTCAGACGAGACTCGAATAGATGGAACAACTATGGAGGGACCATACCCCAACTGGGCCCGACGCCGCAGCCGCGGAGCTGCAAACACTAAAACAACAGATGGAGGCATGTTCCAAAAAGCTACAAGAGAACGCACAACGCCTGCAACAACTTGATCTAGAGAACGAAACACTTAGAGAGACCAACTCAACCTTAACGACAAACCAGGCCGCATGCCAAAGATTCAGGGTTCCTGTACCCAGCATTCAAACCCTGGAGACTCCCCCTGCCATTAACTCTGGAGAAAGAGGTGGTCCGACAGTGACATGGATCCCAGGAAATCAGGATCTAACTCAGGCACGAGAAGAACCAATGGAGGTAGAGGAACAACAGACCACTAACCTCACCCCACAGTCTGACAAAGCCAAACGCCTGAAGCAGATGTTCTCCAGCAAGTCTGAGGTGTTGCAATCGGTAATTGAACATCTTCCAGGTGTCGCACCTCCTCTGAGAAGAAGTGCCTTAAGCTCTTACGCAGAAACTAATTTCACAGATGAGATTGCACTTGTTGACAAGTCAAGGAAGTTCACTTTTCCTTTCATCAGGCCGTACGACGAATATTCTGATCTGGACAACCACATTGCACAATATAGGCAGAAGATGCTCACCGTAGCAATCTAGAAGGAGCACAGGGAAGCTGCTCTATGCAAGGGGTTCGGATCTAGCCTGACGCGCGCCGCCTTGCAATGGTTCATCACGGTTCCAACCGGAAGCGTGAGATATTTTGCCAATTTGACTGGTTTGTTCATAGAACAATTTGCCAATAGTAGGGTGACCTCCAAGTCATCAGATGATCTCTATGAGATCAAGCCGTACAAGGCAGAACCACTCCGAAGCTATGTGCACTGCTTCAACCAGCAGAAGGTTACCATACCCAATTGCAGTGTTGTAACCACAATTTCTGCATTTAAGAGAGGACTCCTTCCGAATGGAGACCTGTACAAGGAATTGACCAAGTACCAATGTAAGCTGATGGAAGACGTGCTCTCTTGGGCTCAGGCGCAGATCAAGTGGGAAGAAGATCTGGCTGCTAGGCAAGAGTCTCAGGTCATAAAAATCGAGAAGACAGTCAGAGACGATAAACCCTATCGGAGGCCTCCAGGAAAAGACAAAATCAAAGGTGCCAAAGGTGGGCCTAAACCTCTAGGTAAGCCGAAGGGAAACAGGTTCTCCGCAGTTACCTCCTACCCATATCGAATCTATCAATATCCAGAATGGAACCAGACAGAGACTTGAAGGAGATGGGAAACCAAGTCCGATGGCCGCAAAAGATGAAGTCACCTAATCACCACCAAAACCCTAACAAATGGTGTGATTTCCACAATGACCATGGTCATAGGATGGAGGACTGCATATCCTTAAGAATAGAAGTAAATGAGTTACTCAAGAAGGGATATCTGCGAGAGTTCCTATCCAACAAGACCAAAGAGTTGCTAAGCAACCGAGAAGAAGACGCTTTGGTAGGACGCCAAGCCTTGGGCTCTCCTCCTAGACACGACCGAGTGATCAATGTCATATCAGAAGGATCTGACGTTAGCGGTGTTGGGAGTAATTTAGGCCATGGGAATTCCCCCAGGCTTAGATGGAATACAACAGTAAGACCTCAAGGCAGGGGAATGCCCAGAAGTAGGAAGCCAAATGACGTTGCATAGTCGGAAGTCGAAAGCAAGCCGACCACCGCCTTATACTTATTTTTACTATTTAAATTAGTAGATAATGATGTATATTCTGTAGATAAAGATGCATATATTCTGTAGATAATCATGATATATCCAATTCTTGAAGGGATAACATTACCTCCTTGTAAAAATATAAAGCTTAAGGGTTAAGAGTGGAGACACAAAACCCTAGGCTAAAGAGATCAATACAATACATCTTTTTCGCCATTGTTGATCTTAAAGGCTTAGAGTACCTTTGAACTATATACGCTAAACATTCATTGACCTCCAACTTCCGTAGTGCTTACAAAGAACGCCAAAAATCACCTGTAACAGTTGGCGCTAGAAAGAGGGGGGCTTTCTAAAAACTACTAAGTGACGATGGTTGGAGACAATCATGAATCAACAAACATCATACCTGGATGAACAGAACTCACCTATAAGGAGATGCGATCTCAGCTAGAAACTTTGTAAAAAAGAGTAGGTGAGATGGAGCAACTTCGAAGGGATCAAACTCCAACCGGAGTTGATGCCGAAACTGCAGAGCTTCAGGCTTTGAAACAGCAGATGGAAGCTCATACCAAGACACTCCAGGAGAACACGCAATGCTTGCAGTAACTGGAGCTAGAGAACGGAACCCTCAGAGAAGTAAACTCGGCTTTGACAACAAATCAAGCCACAAATCAGAGGTTCAGGATCCACGTGCCCTGGATGCCAACTATGGAAACTCCTCCTACCAATAACTCTAGTGAAAGAGGAAATCCAGCAGCAACGGGAGCCTAGGAGAACCACAATCTTGTTCATGAGCGAGAGGACCCTATGGATGTAGAAGAGCTACAGGCCGAAAATCTTGTCCCACTATCTGATGAGGCCAGACGACTGGAGCAGATGTTCTCCAGCAAGTTCGAGGCGCTGCAGTCGGTAATCGAACGACTTCTAGGTTTTCAACCTCCTCTGAAGAAAAGTGTCCTAGGTTCTTATGTGGACACTCCTTTCTCAGATGAGATCGTACTCACCGACATGCCAAAGAAGTTCACCTTCCCATTCATAAAGCCGTACGACGAGACTTCCAACCCGAATAACCACATCACATAGTACAAGCAGAAGATGCTCACTGTAGCGACCCAGAGGGAGCACAAAGAAGATGCCATGTGCAAGGGATTCGGTTCCAGCCTAACGAGAGCCGCCTTGCAATGGCTCATATTGATTCCAACTTGAACCATAAGATCCTTTGCTCATCTGATCGATCTATTTGTGGAGCAATTTGCTAGCAACAGAGTGACTCCCAACTCCTCTGATGACCTTTATGAGATTAGAAAACATAAGGCATAACCACTCCAGAGCTACCCTTTAACAATCAGAAGGTCACGATCCCAAACTGCAGTGTTGCCACCGCAATTTCTGCCTTTAAAAGAGGACTTCTGCTTGATGGCGATCTGTACAAGGAGCTCACAAAATATCAGTGCAGGACGATGGAAGACGTGCTCTCCCGCGCCCAGGCGCAAATAAAGTGGGAAGAAGACTTACTTGCCAGGCAAGAATCTCGGGTCATGAGGACCGAGAAGACGGCTAGAGACGACAAGCCCTACCAGAGACCTACCAGAGAAGATGGACAGAAGGGAGCCAAAGGACACAAGCCTCTCGGTAAGCCGAACGACATTAGATTCCCGCCAATAAATACTTAGCCGGACGTATCAATATCGAGCGCGGAGCTGGTAGGAGTCAAATGGCCCCAAAAGATGAGGTCGCCTGACCATCGCCGGAATCTGAAAGAATGGTGCGACTTCCACAATGACCATGGTCACATAATGGAGGATTGTATATCCTTAAGAATAGAAGTCAATGAACTGCTCAAGAAAGGACATCTACGAGAATTCCTCTCTAACAAAGCAAAGGAGATGCTAGATAGTCAGAAAGAAGGTGCCCCAGCAGGCCGTCAAGCGCCAGATTCTCCAAGGCATGATAGAGTGATCAATGTCATATCCGGAGGGTCAAAGATAAGTGGCATTACACATGCCACTGCAAAGAAAATCACAAGATTTTCAAAAAAAAATCATGACACCCCAGAAGTCAAGCGTTAGAACCTAAGCCAAGAAGTCATAGGCTTCACAGCTAGAGGACAAGATGGAATCCTAACTCCATTTTCGGTGGCAAATTTTTTGGTGAAGAGGGTACTCATCGATAATGGAAGTTCTACGAACGTACTCTTCCTAGGAGCATATACAGACTTGGGCCTAACCTAGGAAGCCTTAACCAAGAAGACCACACCATTGGTGGGCTGCAGCGGAGAAGTCAATCAAACCATTGGAGAGATAGCACGCCCAATTTGCGCTAGAGGAGTAAACCTATCCACCAAGTTTTTCGTCATAGATTGTCCCTCTGCCTATAATATGATCATGGGCAGACCCTCGACACACGAGATGAGAGCCGTGCCATCAACTCTGCACCAAGTACTCAAATTCCCAACTTCATGGGGAATTAAGGAGATCAAGGGTGACCAAGAGAATGTTCGATCGTTCTACCAAACCACTTTAAAGGGAAAGACAACCACCTTGTAGCAATTATAGAAGAAATTTCCCGCATTGCACACTGAGGAGCCGGAAGTGGAGCAGCTGGACGACGTACCTTTGGTACCCGGAGAATTAGGAAAAAACCTCAAAATAGGGGCAAGATTGCAAGAAGGCCTACATCAGAGGCTGATAGACTTCCTAAGGTCCAACGCTGATTGCTTCGCATGGTCCCACGTGGATATACCAGGGATAGACCCGAAAATCATAGTGCATAAGCTGCAAGTGGATCCCAAGTACCCGACAATCAAGCAAAAAAGCTGGAAGTTCGCACCGGAACGAGACGCAATCATCAATGATGAAGTCAAAAATCTCCTTGCGGCCGGGTTCATCAGGGAGACATCCTTCATGACCTCTCGTGGAATCTACTGCTACAAGGCGATGCCTTTTGGATTGAAGAATGCGAGATCCACCTATCAAAGGCTAGTCAACATGATGTTCGCAAACCAAATCGACCAGACCATGGAAGTCTATATAGACGACATGCTTGTCAAGTCCTTAGAAGCGGAAGACCATATAACCCACTTGCAACAAGCCTTTTATACTCTGAGGAAGTACAATATGAAGCTCGACCCCTCGAAGTGTTCATTCAGAGTGAGCTCCGGGGAATTTTTGGGGGGGTACATAGTTACATACAAAGGCATTAAAGAAAATCCGGAGCAAATCAGGGCGATTCAAGCAATCTCTTCACCCAAGACTCCACGAGACGTCCAGAAGCTTACCGGAAGAATGACGGCCTTGAGTAGATTCATATCCAGGCTATCCGACAAGTCTCATGCATTCTTTGAAGCCCTTAAGTTCACCGCGAAATTTGAATGGAACCAAGAGGCCGAAGATGCCCTTGTCAAGCTCAAGGAGTATCTAACAACACCACCTCTTCTCTCAAAACCCCAAGATGGAGAGCCAATGCTCTTGTACCTGGCTGTTTTAGAGCATGCCGTAAGTGCCGTCTTGGTTAGAGAAGAAGGAAGCAAGCAGCGTCCGGTGTACTATGTAAGCAAGTTCCTTCTGGATACCGAGACCCGCTATAGTCACTTGGAAAAGCTGGCTCTCGCGTTGGTCGTCTCGGTCAAGAAGCTGTGTCTCTACTTCCAGGCTCACCCGGTGATAGTCATCACGTCTTTCCCTATCAAGTATGTACTCCACAAGCCAGAAGTATCTGGAAGATTAGCCAAATAGGCAGTGGAACTAGGCGAATATGATGTGATCTTCCGCCCTGCCACGGCGATCAAATCACAGGTCTTGGCGGACTTCGTAGCAGAATTCTCCTCGCCAATGGTACTAGGGACAGAAGAAGAAGTCAGGATCCAACAGGAAAGTAAAAGCAAAGAAGAATGGGCGCTTTACGTAGATGGATCCAGCAACATACGAGGAGCGGAAGTAGGCCTCGTGCTCATCTCATCATGAGGATAAGTTGTATCAAGAGCAGTAAGATGCAACTTTAGAGCCACCAACAATGAAAGTGGGTATGAAGCCTTAATTGCAGGGCTCGACTTGACAAGAGACTTGGGAATAGAAAACCTACAGGTTTCTAGTGATTCCCAATCGATTGTAAGCCAAACGCAAGGTGACTACCAAGGAAAAGATGCTAGCATGACCAAGTATCTAGCCATATCCAAGAAGCTCATTGATTCGTTCAAAGCATGCAAACTCTCACAGATCTCGAGGGAGCAACATTGCATGCGGATGCCCTGGCCAACCTGGCCTCAACCTTGAAAACCATGAAGCCAATTAGCATACCGTTGTTGGTGCTCCAATGGCCAGATACTGACGAAGACGCCGAAGGACCTCAAGTCTCCAACATCGAACAAGAAGAAACATGGATGACGCCCATTATTTCCCACCTAAAGGATGACGTCCTGCCCAACATAAGGAGTGAATGCCGTAAGATCAAAAGGCAAGCATCCCACTATTGCCTGATTCATGGGAAACTCTACCGAAGGTCTTTCTCAGGACCATACCTCAAATGCGTAAAGCCGAAAGACGCAAACCTAGTCCTTAAAGAACTACACGAATGCGAGTGTGGATCCCACTCTAGTGGAAGAAGCTTGGTGCTAAGAGCCAAGAGGGCAAGCTACTATACGCCTACAATGGCCCATGACGCCCTCCAGATGACGAAGTACTGCGATAAATGCCAGAAGAATGCACATGTATCCAAGCTACCCCTAGAAAACCTCAAATCCGTAAGCTCTCCATGGCCGTTCGTGAAGTGGGAAATGGACATTGTGGGAAAATTCCCAACAGCCCCTGGCCATCTGGCATACCTTTTGGTAGTTACGGACTACTTCTCTAAGTGGGAGGAGGCAGAAGCCCTGAGCAAGATTACAGATGTCCAAATCAAGAGGTTTCTCTGGAAGAACGTGGTAACATGATTCAGAACACTTCAGGAGATAGTTACAGACAATGGCCCGTAGTTCACAAGCAAAACTTCAAAGAGTTTTGTGAATATTGAGGCATAAAACTAAGCTTTGCAACTCTGAGACATCCACAATTCAACGGGCAAGCCGAGTCCACCAACAAGACAATAGTCAATCTCCTGAAGAAGAGTTTGGACGACGCCAAAGGTAACTATGTCGAAGAACTCCCAGCTACCCTATAGGCATGTTGAACTAGCATAAAGACTTCAACAGGGGAAACACCTTTCTCCCTGGTCTACGGAACAGAAGCGGTGTCCCCCGTCGAAGTCAGCATACCTACAGCCAAGTCAGAGCTTCTAACCCCAAGAGAGAATGAAGAGCTGATGGCTTTATCCCTAGATCTCCTTGACAAAAAAAGGGAAGCCACAAGAATCCGAAAGTGGAAGTACCAACAGGAAGTAGCTCGCAGCTACAATAAGAAGGTATGAAGGACGTTCCAGCAAGGCGAATGGGTGCTACGCCGAGTCTTTGACAACACCAGGGACAAGGCCGCGGGTAAGCTGGCGCCTGGCTGGGAAGGACCATACCAAATAGTGGAAGTCAAAGGAGCAGGGGCATACAAGTTACAAGACAGGTACATAAAAGTACATCCAAATAGCTGAAATACGTTACACCTAAAATCTTACTTCTTCTATGAGAATGCTTCTGGC
The DNA here is from genome assembly GCA_900406275.1 of Anastatica hierochuntica. Lineage (NCBI taxonomy): Eukaryota > Viridiplantae > Streptophyta > Magnoliopsida > Brassicales > Brassicaceae > Anastatica > Anastatica hierochuntica. The sequence goes on from OVAN01004788.1 coordinate 12,122, forward strand.
CCGGACGACCATACACCATACACGTTTTTCAGCTTTGGATTTTTTAATTTCTTTTACATCTTTTCTTATGTAACCATGCTACGTCTAAGGACGGATACCTATCAATAAAATAACTGTTTTCTCACGAGGAAATTCAGTTAAAGCAGAGGGAAAATAAGTTGAATGACTACTCCTCAATAAAGGAGTAGCAAAAGTAACGTACCCTTCCAAATCAAAAGCGAAAAACTCAAAAAAACTTTGCTTGAACAAGGGAAAATACCCAAAAAAAGCAAGAGACAAATAAATTGCTTATTCTGCTTAGCAGAGATTGGCTAACCAGAAAGCAGAGTGCTGATCATAGAGCAAAATAGCTTAACCTTGCTTACCAGGTCACAACAAATGCAAAAGCTATGTGACCTGAGCACAAAGCATCACCTATACCTACTTACCCAGATGGGGGAAGTAGAAGAAAAGTCTGCCACTTGGATCTCTTTGCGGCGAAGATCCATACAAGTAAAACCAATAAGACTGATAGTGGCTTCACTGCAAGAAGCAAAATGCAGCAAAAGCAAACAGGTACTTCCGAATAGCTAAATGCCAACAATCCCGTGGTTACCTCCGGGTAGCAGAATGCCAACAAGCTAGTGGTTACCCCCGGGTAACAGAATGCCAACAAGCTAGTGGTTACCTCCAGGTAATAGAATGCCACAAAGCCAGAAGATACCTCCGGGTATCAAGAGGCCAAAAATTACTAGTCACCCAAAGTGGGACAAGACACATCTCGGGGACCTAAGCATTATCTAAGGACAAGAAGCAGAACTCCATAAAATAAAGAGAGATAATTAGATTATCCCAACCTGGAGCTCAAGAACTCTCACAAGACACAACGAAGACTAAAGGCCAAGAAGCCGGAAGTCAAAACAGTCGGAACATCGATAAGAGATCAAAGGCTAAAAAAATCGGAAGTCAAGACGATCGAAATGCAAAGGCCGGAGGCTTATAGCCAGAAGCCATTCAATGAAATTGCCAAGGGTAAAAGACTTGCCAAAGCCACACAATGAATGTCATCTCTAAATCTAAGTCAAGAATCTGTTAAGGCAAAAAGACAATAGAGAACTAGAGAAACATAAACACATTCATGAAAGGCCACGAAGGGCCGGAGTACGAGTCTTAAGCCCCAAAGGGAAAATATAAATAAGGCTTGGAAGACCATCAAAGAGTTAAGGCCACTAAGGCCATGGAAAATCATTACAAAGCCCGCAAGGGGCAAAACTAGGCCCACACAGGGACAAATCATCATCAACAAAAAAATATAAATCCCACGAGGGGAGAGCAAATTGTTTCTTGGTTCTGGGTCTGGAGGCTAGGCAGTTGGAAGATCAGGAGAGGCATACTTCTTGACATATGGCATTGAGTCCGCTGGGGGTGCATAAGTCATGGTTGGGGGAATCTCGAGTTTATCTTCAAAGGTGGGAGCTTCGAGGCCATTGTCTTCCGCCTTCGCTATCATCACCATCTTGTAATTCTCAAATTCCTCCCTCAAGTTCCAAGACTTTGCCTCACCGTTGACAGCCATGGACATCTCCTCCGTGAAGGTGGCCACCCTGGCATCAAGGTTACCAATCTCTTCTTCCAGCTTCGCCTTCTCCTCAGTTAGGGTGAGGACCTTCTCTGCCGCCTTCTCCTTCTCTGATTCCAGCCCTCGGAGCAATCCCTTCATCTCCCTTAGCTACTTCTCCAAGCCAGCAAACCTATCCTTCTCTGCCTTCAGCTTGGGGAGATAGTCCTTCACTTGGGCCTTCCCTGTAGATCCTTAGCATGGAAGAGCGATGCAACTAGCTGAAATGCAAAGAGAAGGAAGGTTAGCCAGAAGAAAAAGAAACAATCATAAGTCAGCCAAAAGCCAAGAGCGAACAAGTTACCTTCATCATCCCCTTCTGGACATAGTCAAAGATGCCTAGATTGTCAGAAATGGGAGGGGTAGAAGGAAGCACAGGGAAGACGGAGCTCTGTAGGTGCTCCAGGGCACCATCAAGATCGCGGATAGAGGAAGAGGACTGCTTGGCAGGGATACTCTTCTGCTTCTTGCTGGAGGCAGAGGCCTTTTGCGTCCCTTTTCTCTTGGACCCAGCAGAGGGAGACTCCAAGATCTCCACCACTTCCAAAGTCTTGCTCCCAGACGCCAACTTTGCCTTCCTTGCCGCCTGAGCCTTTTTGAAGTCCCTCAACGCCTTGGATCCGGATCCTGACATGTTCCCTGCAAAACGACAAGAAGTTAGTCAAGAAGAAAATAGAAAACAGAAGTAAAAAGCAGTAGAAAAACCCCTGATGCTGCTCTAGCTCAATGCTTCCTCACTCAGCAAGAATGAGATGCTCCTCTCTTCAACTGAGCTTCCTCAACTTTCTCCTTGCCTTCCTCTTATTTCTCTGTAGATACCTCTACAAAGACGAAAGGGGAAGAAGGTTAATGACAAAGCTAGAAGCAATAAAGAGAAAAGCATCCTAAACATACCAGTGAACTTCCAGAGGGTAGAGAATCTAGAAGACGACCCGACTCTCATAAAAACGAACTTCTGAGCCCAATGTTTGGTGAAAGCCGCCCCCTTCCTCTCCTCCTTCTCCAACTCCAACACTAAAGGAGCACCAGTTCTGGGGCGGAAATAATATATGCCCTCACCAGGAGGAACATGGGTGAAGTAATAGGAGTAGAGAAGCTCGTTGATGCCGAGATCTAGCCCATGAAACTCATTGAGCATTTGGATGGCAGTAAGGATTCTCTAATAAGGCAGTTTCAGCTGGGAAGGACAGATGTTGAAGTGCTCCGAGACCTTCCTCACCAGAGCCGATATCGTACCCCTGACTCTGGCCTCGAAGTAGCCTTCATACATGGCTATCTCATCTCCAGGGCACTAGGAGGCCCTCTAGTCTTTCCCAGGCACCCTCAGATGGGTACTTTCCCCGATGGAATATTGTTGCCGCCAATCTTCCAAGATCTCAGAGCTAACATTAGAAAAAGGACCTACCTTTAAGAGCTCTTGACCCGCAGCAGATCGCAAGGCCTGAGGATTGGCTTCAAGGATCTCTGTGTCCTCGGAAGATCCTTCAGCCTCGATAGAAGGACTCGTCCTGATCAGATGTCTCTTTCGAATGCGAGCGCCAACGAAAGACAAAGCTACAGGGGAGAACTCATCGCCAAAGCTAGTCATTCTAGGCTCAGAATAGTTTCGATTTTGAATCTAGGGTTTGATTGGGGCAAGAGAGCTTAGAAGCTAAGGCTGATCCGAAATCCTAAAAGCTATTCTATGGAATCTATCTTAGCAGAAGCAAAAAGAGGAAGGAGGAAGAAGATCTAACCTTAAATCGCAGGTGAAAAAAGCCTGACAAAGATTTTGGAGGCAAATAATTAAGTAGAAAAAGGAAGAAGATGAAGATAAAATGCAAGAGAGAAACGAAAGAAAGATTTAAAAGGAAAGAGAAAAGATTAAGTCCAGCCGCACGCATCCAATCGCAGACGCAAATTTCGCGATGGTAACGACTATAATTTTCTTCTCAAATCTTTGCAAAATCTTCATCAATGGCTACAATTCCCTCCTCTGATCTTCACGAAATTAATGGCTGAGATCTTCTAATAAAATAACGGTCCCTGAAAAGCGCTAACAACTCACGAAGTTTGAAATTCAAAGCCCTAAGGCCGGACGTCAAGAGTCAGACTTAACCTCCAGCTACAACTATGCCCGTTACCTAACGGTTCTCAAGCTCTAAGAAAATAGGCACTTGTGGGAAGCAGAGGCAGCACAAGTCACAACTAAAAAGGCCGAGCAACTAATGGCTTCCTGCCTAAGCCATATGGAAGACATGTTATTCCACAACTTCGGATCGAACCTGCGCAATAAGGGACAAACTGTTGGGAGTAATTTAGGCCATGGAAATTCTCTCAGGCTTAGATGGAGTACAACAGTAAGACCTCAAGGCAAGGGAATGCCCACAAGCAGGAAGCCAGACGACATTGCATAGCCGGAAGCCAGCCGACCACCGCCTTATACTTATTTTTACTATTTAAATTAGCAGATAATAATGTATATTCTATAGATAAAGATGCATATACTCTATAGATAATCATGATATATCTGATTCTTGGAGGGATAATCATGAACTCCTTGTATAAATATAAAGCATAAGGGTTAAGAGTGGAGACATGAAACCCTAGGCTAAAGAGATCAATACAATACATCTTTTTTGCCATTGTTGATCTTAAGGGCTTAGAATACCTTTGAATTATATACGCTAAACATTCATTGACCTCTAGCTTCCGTAGTGCTTACAAAGAACGACCAAAATCACCCGTAACAAGCGGTATCACCCATGCTGCCGCCAAGAAAAGCACGAGAGTTGCGGCAAACCGATTGAGTGTACTGGAGGAAAAACACCAAAGCCATAACCAGGAAGCCATCAGCTTCACGGTTGAGGAGGAGGACAAGGTTTTGACACCACCCCACGACGCCTTGGTCATTTCTCTATCGGTGGCGAATTATTTGGTGAAGAGAGTACTCATCGGCAATGGAAGTTCCACAAACGTGCTCTTCCTAGGGGCGAGGACTTAGGGTTAACCTGGAGACCCTAACCAAGAAGGCAACACCACTCGTAGGCTTTAGTGGTGAGGTAAGCAGACCATTGGAGAGATAACACTCCCTGTCTATGCCAGAGGGATATATCTCTCCACCAGATTCTCTATCATAGAATGCCTTTCTTCATATAACATGATTATGGGGAGACCTTGGATACACGATATGAGAGCAGTGCCTTCAACTTTGCATCAAGTGCTGAAGTTCCTGACACCTAGGGGAATTAAAGAAATCAAAGGTGACCAAGAGAATGCTCGGTCGTGTTACCAGACTACCTTTAAGGGAAAGACAATCCACTTGTAGCAATTACAGAAACCACTTCCCACAAGGCATACTGAGGAGCCAGAAGTGGAGCAATTGGATGAGGTACCCTTAATACCTGGAGAGACGGGGAAGAACTTCAGAGTGGGGTCAAGGCTGAAGGAAGGCATACGCCGAAGGCTAATCGACTTTTTGAGGTCAAATGCCAATTGCTTCGCATGGTCCCATGTGGATATGCCACGTATAGACCTGGAAGTCATAGTCCACAGACTGCAAGTAGATCCAAAATACCCAGCGGTCAAGCACAAAAGGAGAAAGTTCGCACCAGAGCGAGACGCTATCATCTATGATGAGATTAAAAACCTACTTGCAGCCGAATGTATCAGAGAGGTTCACTATCCAGATTGGCTGGCAAATGTCGTTGTGGTCCACAAGAAGAACGACAAGTGGAAGCTCTGCATAGACTTCACAGATCTTAACAAGTCTTGCCCAAATGATCCCTTCCCCTTGCCTCACATAGACAAGCTAGAAGACGCAACGGCGGGGCATCAATTGATGAGTTTCATGGACGCATTCTCCAGGTACAACCAGATTCTCATGCACCCGGACGACCATAAAAAGAATTTTGTTATGACCTCACGAGGGATTTACCGCTACAAAGTAATGCCCTTCGGGCTAAAAAACGCAGGATCCACCTACCAGAGATTGGTTAACATGATGTTTGCGGATCAAATTGGTCAGACCATGGAAGTCCATATAGATGACATGCTAGTCAAATCTCTGGAGGCAGAAGACCACATAGCCCACCTACAACTAGCTTTCTCTGCGCTAAGGAAGTATGACATGAAGCTCAATCCCTCGTTTGGTATGAGCTCTGGGAAATTTCTGGGGTATATAGTCACATACAGAGGGATTGAGGCGAATCTTGAATAAATCAGGGTGACTCATGCGATCCCCTCACCCAAGACTCCACGAGACGTACGAAAGCGAATTGGACGGATGACAACTTTGAGCAGGTTCATATCCAGGCTGTCAGACTAGTCTCACACATTTTTTGAGGCCCTCAAGTTCACTGAGAAATTCGTGCCGGACCAAACAACAGAAGACACTCTGATCAAGCTTAAAGAGTATCTCACTGCGCTGCCCCTTCTCTCTAAACCCCAAGATGGAGAACCACTATTCCTCTATCTAGCAGTCTCGGTGCATGCCGTAAGTGCCATCTTGGTCAAGGAAGAAGCAAGCAAGCAGCGTCCGGTCTATTACATGAGCAAGTCTCTCCTAGACATGGAAACCCGCTATAGTCATCTGGAGAAGCTGGATCTCGCCCTGGTCAGGTCTGCCAGGAAACTGCGCCCCTACTTCCAGGCTCACCCCGTGGTAGTAATCAGGTCGTTCCCCATCAAATTCGTACTTCACAAACCAAAGTGTCAGGAAGACTAACCAAATGGGCAATCGAATTGAGGGAGTACGACGTGATCTTCCGCCCTGCCACAACAATCAAGTCGCAAGTATTGGTAGACTCTGTTGTAGAATTCTCCCCACCGATAATTCTTGGGGTAGAAGAAGAAGTCAGGATCCAACAAGAAAGTAAAGCCGAAGGACAATGGACACTTTACATAGATAGATCAAGTAACATACGAGGAGTAGGAGTAGGCCTCATGCTCGTCTCACCAAGGGGAGAAATAGCGTCAAGAGCAGTAAGGTGCAACTTTAAGGCCATCAACAATGAAAGTGAGTATGGAGCCTTAATCGCGGGACTCGACTTAGCAAAAGATTTAGGGATAGAGAACTTACGGGTTTACAATGATTTCCAATTAATCGTAAGCCAGACAAAAGGCGACTACCAGGCAAAAGATGCCACCATGACTAAATACTTGGCCATAGCCAAGAAGCTCATTAATTCATTCAATGCATGCAAACTCACATAGTTTCCCATGGAGCAGAACTCGCACGCGGACGCCCTGGCCAACCTGACCTCTGCCTTAAAAACCACTTGGCCAATCAACATAGCCCTACTCTTGCTCTAGTGGCTGGCCACTGATGAAGATGCGGAAGGTCTTCACATCTCTAACATCGAAGAAGTGAATGTTGCAAGATCAAAAGGCAAACGTTACTCTATTTCCTGGTCCAAGGAAAGCTTTATAGAAGGTCATTTTCAGGACCTTACCTCGAGTGCATAAAGCTAGAAGATGCTGATCTGGTCCTCAAGGAATTGCACAAAGGCGAATGCGGATCTCACTCTAGTGGGAAAAGTCTGGTGCTAAGAGCCAAAAGGACAGGCTTTTATTGGCTCACCATGGCCAACGACGCCCTCCATATGACCAAACACTGCGACAAGTGCCAAAGACATGTACAAGTATCCAAACTACCTCCTAAAAATATTAAGTCCATCAGCTCCCTCTAGCCATTTATGAAATGGGGAATGAACATCGTAGGGAAATTCCCGAAGGCACCTGGCCAATTGGAATATCTCTTGGTAGTAACAGGCTACTTCTCTAAGTGGATAGAGGCATAAGCCTTGAGAAATATCACCGACATCCAAATCAAGAGATTTCTTTGGAAGAACGTGGTGACAAGATTTAGAGTGCCTCAAGATATAGTGACCGATAATGGCCCACAGTTCACAAGCAAAAACTTTAAGAAGTTCTGCAAAGACTGGGGCATAAAGCTGAGCTTCACGACGCCAAGGCACTCAAAATCCAATGGGCAACCCAAATCCACAAACAAAACCGTGGTAAGCCTCTTTAAGAAACGACTGGACGAAGCCAAAGGAAATTGCATCGAAGAACTCCCAACCATGCTATGGGCTTGCCAAACCACCATCAAGACGACAACAGGGGAAACACCATTCTCCTTGGTCTACAGGTCGAAGGCAGTATCCCCTGCTGAAGTCAGCATCCCTACACCCAGGACGGATCTTCTAACTCCAAGAGAGAACGAAGAGTTGATGGCTTTGTCTCTGGATCTCCTGGACGAAAAAAGGGAAGCCACAAGAGTCAAAAACTGGAAATACCAACAGAAAGTAGCACGTAGCTACAACAAAAAGGTGCGAACCCAGACGTTCCAGCAAGGCGAATGGGTGTTGCGCTGAGTCTTCGATAATACTAGAGACAAAGTCGCAGGTAAACTTGTGCTTGGCTGGAAAGGACCGTACCAGATCATAGAAGTGAAAGGGTCATGAGCAAACAAGTTACAGATATGTACAGAAAAGTACAGCTTAACAGGTGGAACTCGTTGTACCTAAAATCTTACTTCTTCTAAAGAATGCTTCTGGCCCAAGCGACCAAACATCATATACGTCTTTTGTCCTTGGTTTTTTAATTTCTTTTACATCTTTTCAATTGTAATCACTGTTGTGTCTACAGATGTATTATTATCAATATGATAGCTGCTTTTCTCACAAAGAAGGCCAGTAAAAGAAAGGGACAAATAAATTGAATGACTATTTCTCACTGTAAGAATAGTATAAGCAACATTCCCTTACAAAAACAAAGCGAAAAGCTCATAACTCTGCTTAAACAAGGTGGGAAACGCCCAAACGAAGGCAAGAGTAAAACACTGCTTACTCCTGCTTACCACACAGTGGGCCGCCAAGGCACCGAGTGTTGAGCAGGAAGCAAAAATGCTTACCCATGCTTACCAGGCCATAAGAAAAGAAAAAGCACTATGGACTAGGCATGAAGCATCATTTTTAAAACTGCTTACCCAGGCATGGGAAGCATAAAAGACTGGCAGCGTATCTCTCTGCGGGGAAGATCCGAGCTAGCAAAATCAATAAGACTAATAGTGGCTTTACTGTAGGAAGCAAAATGCAACAAAGCTTTGATAGTGGCCACCTAAGTTGGGGCAAAATGCAAAAAAAACCTCGAGTATTGTCCAAGGGCAAGGATTAGGGTCAAAAAATCAGGGGAAGTTTGTATATTCAACCCCAAAACTTGAAGTCCTTCGATAACATATCAAAAAGCCTGAGGCCGAGCAACTATAATCCAGACGCCAGAAGGCAAAAGATTTGCAAAAGCAAAATGCTAAGCAATTATTCTCGAGGGGCAAAAAGCCAAAGGCTCAAAGCCATAAGCCAGAGGCTCAAAGCCAAAGGCCAGACGATCGTGGCCAAGGCCAAAAGCCAGATTCAAAGAAAAAATGTTATCTCGAAATCCTAACAAGTGGCTTGAGTCAAGCAGATCGTAAAAAGAGGATTAAGGAAACATAAAAGCATTGATAAAAAAGGCCACAAAGGGCCAAAACAATCGATTCTTAAGCCCTGAAGGGTACACAAAATTCAAGGCCTTAAAGGCCATATAAAGTCTTAACAAAGCCCACAAGGGGCAGAAATAAGCCCATTCAGGGGTAGATATAGACAGAAAGAAAAAAGAGTTAAAAACTCTTAAGGGGAAGATCATCTTCGTTCTTGGCTCTGGGGGCAGAAGCCTAGGTAGCAAGAGGATCTGGAGAAGGCGACGTCTCAACATTGGCGTCCGAGTTCATGGGGGTTATGCTGTCCTTGGCAGGAGGAATTTCGGGTTCATCTTCAAAAGAGGGGGTCGGGAGGCCTTGTTCTTGCGCCTCTACCGCTGCCACTATCTTATAACTCTCAAACTCCTCCGCCAGATTCAAGGAGTCCATATCCCCTTGAGCCAGTCGTGGGCCATCTCCCAACGACTAACGATCTTGGCACCGCTAACCACCATGGTTTTCTCCTCATCAAAGGCTGCCGCCTTCGCCTTAGGGTCAGCAACCTCCTGCTCAGGAAGAGCCCTATCCTCCATCATCTTCAGGACATTCTCCTCTGCCTTCTAGTTCTGGGACTCCAGCCCACGGGTGTGGGAACCGAAATTCTCACTGTCAATGTTACGTGGTTCACAGTTTCTCTGTAGCCAAAGATCAACAGATCAAGTTGTGAGTTAGCGAATTAGTAAATAAGAGATACGAAATTTATCTGCGAGATAAGATCAAAAAAAACAGCGTGAGTAAAACGTATGAACGAGCAATATGCGAGATTTAGGTTAACGATATTCGAATTATGAAACGAGACAAGTTAACAACGGAAGTAGATTAATACAAAACAGATTGCAAAGTGATATGAAATTAACGGTGAAAAAGTAACAGGATTCGTAAAATAGGTTAACGTGAACGAATACAGGATGAATACGATAATGAATCTAAAGTAAAAAGAAAAGCGTAAACGAAGAACGATTCGACAAACACAGTTAACAAAGAAAGTTTAAGGGATCTTATTCGAATTTCGTGATCGGGGCATGCGCAACCGGTGTTAAGTCGTGACCACAAGATCTGTTGGTGACGATTACCTAGAACTACAACGTAAACTCGTAACCTAGTTGAGACGCAGCTCGTTAACGAAAACGAAATAAGAACCCTAGTTTTTCTAAGTGTTTTTGTGGTGACGAAAAGTTCTGTGAATGTATCTCTCATTTTCTCTCCCTTTCACTTCGCATCCTTTATATAGATCTTCGTGGGCTGGCTCGATTTCCTTTTCCGTCCCGATTCGTGCATATCTTCTCGCGGGAATATTCCTTTTTCCCTGATTTTCCTAAATCTTTTCGAGATCCTTCCTTATCTTCCCAAAACTTAACATTTTCGCAGATCCTTATGAACCGTCATTGCAAGTGGGCCGGTTCTCGCCCAAAAATCGTAAGTGGACCGTTATCGCGGTTTGGGCCCTTTCGGGCCGTTTCGCGGCTAAGTCACTTTTACGATTTATCGCGGAAAACCGCTTTTCGCAGGAATACGCGGCAACGGCTTCATGGATCGATATGGTCACTCGTATAGTTTAGACTCTTCTGGTGCTTAAGTTAACCGTCGTCGTTTTATACGATTGATACGAATCCACGGAAAGCACGAATCCTTGCGACTCTTGTCATGACGGTTTGACGGAAACTCCAATCGAGACGAAACGGGAGATGATCGAGTGACGATTCGAAGGAAATGACGATCGGAAAGGACGTGGTTCAGTCAATGGACTACGACCGAACGTTATCCGCGCCAACTGGCGCCAAGACCATGCCCTGGTCTTGGCGCCAGTAGGCGCCAAGACGGACCTTCGGTCTTGGTTCAATCGACGTCTAGATCAGCCTCTAGTTCGATCGTTAATCGGTTCCAAGACTCGTTCGTAGATCTGGCGTCAATCGGTGTTTTAGACATTTGGTTCTCTAACGCTTTTGGTGATTTCATATCGCTTCGGAGGACGTATCGTGTGGCCTCGTGAGAGTTATCCAAGGACCATCGATGCTAGCCTTGGCACTTGGATGCTTTAGTTGCTTGCAGATGGACAGACTTTATGTGGAGATTGGTCATGATCGACTATCTCCGAAGCTCAACCAGTTCCGGAATAGACAACTCGAACGATGAGAACCACAGAGTTTTCAGATATCCTTACGATCCCTGTGTCCGGAAGAGAAAGAACCGTTTCCGTAATCCTTTTCAGTCATCGATTTCGTCGGGACAGTTTTTGACCCCAACAACGTGTCAACTCCTTCAACTCCCTTAGCTCCTTCTCCATGTTGGCGGCCCTGTCTTTCTCCTTCTGAAGCTTGAGGAGGTAGCCTTCCGCCACAACCTTCTCAGCAGAGGCAATTTCAGTGGCAAGCCGATCTTCAGTGTGATAGAGAAAGGCAGCCATATGAGATCAGACGCAAAAGAAAGCAGAGTTAAGAACTCCCACATTGTTGGAATTGGGATAGCGGACACAGACTAAGGGAAAGATGGAGTCTTTCAGCAACTCTAGAGCGCCATCAAGATCATTGGGAGAGGAGGAAGAAAGCCTTGAGGAGCTGCTCTTCTGCTTCTTAGAGGAGGTTGTGGCCTTCTGAACCCCCTTCCTCTTGGTTCCAGCAAAAGGAGACTCAATAATCTCCACAACCTCTAGAGTCTTGCCCCCTGATTCCAGCTTAAGCTTCCTGGCCGCCTGAGCCTTCTTGAAGTCCTCCAACGCCTTCAAACCAAATCCTGTCATGTTTCCTGCAAAATAAGGAAGGGTTAGCAAAGCAAAAGGCTAACAATGATTCAAGAGGCGACAAATAAAAACACCTCTGATGCTACTTTGCCTCAACACTTCTTCACTCAAGAGGAATGGGATGCTCCTTTCTTCAGTAGGGATCTCCAAAGCCTCTTCCATTCCTTCTTTGCCTTCTTCTATTTTCTCCGTCGACACCTCTATAAAAGACACAAGACAACAAAGTCAGCATCTAGGCCAGAAGTAACGAAACAGAAAGGTCATCCTAAACCTACCATTAAACTTCCAGAGGGTAAAAAAGCCAGGCGTCAACCCAACTTTCATAAAAGCAAATCTCTGTACCCATTGTTTGATGAAGGCAAACCCCTTTCTCTTACCCTCATCAAGCTCCTTAACTATGGGAGCGCTTGCCTTAGGGTGAAAGTAGTATCTACCTTCGCTAGGAGAGACAAGAGAGAAATAGTAGGCGTAAAGAAGCTCATTGATGCCGAGGTCCAACTCATGAAATTTATTGAGGACCTGGATAGCAGTAAGGATCCTCCAAGAAGGCGGGTTCAGCTGAGAGGGACAAATGCCAAAGTGCCTAGAAACCTTCATCACCAGGGCTGGTATCTTACCCCTGATTCCAGCCTCGGAATAGCCCTCGTGCATCGCTATCTCGTCTCCAGGGCACTCCAAAGTCCTCTTATCCTTCTTGGCCACCCGCAACTTTACCTCCTCCCTGAGAGAGTATTGTTGCCTCCAGACTGCAAGATGCTTAGGTTCGACAGAAGAGAAAGGGCCTCCCTTCAGAAGAGCAGATCGTGTAGCGGAACGAAGAGGTATGGGGGTGACGCCATGGATCTACATGTCCTCTGAAGATCATTCGACATTAGTGAAGGACTTGTCATGATCAAGTGCCTCCTCTTAACCCGGACGAAGAAACCTCAGGGGAAAACTCTTCTGCAGAGCTAGACATCATTGACCTTGAGAAGGTCCCAATTTCAGATCTAGGGTTTTGGGGATCAAGAAACCTAAA